>JASTWP010001117.1:0-90045 GCA_030770255.1 Temnothorax ravouxi
ACTGAGAATCTTTGTATCTCGAAAAATCTCGAAAAAACCTAAGCAGTAGTATTTTTATTTTCAAATATGTATGTTGTTACCTCGAAAGAAAACAGTAGTAATATTATTACAATCACAAAAAAGAAATGATATCTCTTTTTAAATGACAGCGCCAATTACAGAGAGAACATACACTGAGAAAAAAATGTGTTAATCTCAAGAAATATTTAGTCCGATACGTTTAACTGAACATTTTAGTTAGTTAACTAAACATTAGTTAAATTAATTAATTAAAGAAACGAAATAAATTGTTGAAACAACTAATATTTAGTTAACTAACTAAAATGTTTAGTTTAACGTATCGAACTAAATATTTCTTGGAATTAACAATTTTTTTTCTCAGTGTATTTTTCGAGATACAAAGATTAGGTTTTTTCGAGGTATAATATTACCACTGTTTTTTTTTCGAGGTTATAATATTACAAAGAATTATTTTAATCACAAAGAATTAAAGAGGTAACATTATAAAATAAAAATATTTAATTAAAATAAAATAAATAAATTTTTCTTGTAAAAAACTTGGCGCTGCTTTTTTAAGGTCAATCCAGAAAAACTTGCATAGGTGCATAAACATATACATAAAGAGATGGATAGGTAGGTCTATTTCCTTTTGCACATATATATGAACCAATCAATTTCTTACGCTTATGTTTATGCGCTATGCAAATTTGTCTGGATAAAGCGGGGAACACAGACTTTTGCATAACACATAATACGTAAGGTCCATACATATGTGGATAAGGAAATAGACCAATCAATTTTCTTATGCTTACGCCTTATGCGTTGTGCAGAAGTGTGGGCTCCCCGCTTAAGAGCCTCCGCACAAGACTCTCGTATGATAGCGTATGATAACGTAACGTAGATCAACGCACAAGAAACGTATTCACGTATAACGCCGTAACCGATACGTTTCTTGTGCGTTGACCCACATTTCGTTACACTACATTGCTATAAAAAAGTCTTGTGCGGAGGCTCTAAACCTTAAAAAAGCAGCGCCAAGTTTTTTACAAGAAAAATTTATTTATTTTATTTTAATTAAATATTTTTATTTTATAATGTTACCTCTTTAATTCTTTGTGATTAAAATAATTCTTTGTAATATTATAACCTCGAAAAAAAAACAGTGGTAATATTATACCTCGAAAAAACCTAATCTTTGTATCTCGAAAAATACACTGAGAAAAAAAATGGTTAATTCCAAGAAATATTTAGTTCGATACGTTAAACTAAACATTTTAGTTAGTTAACTAAATATTAGTTGTTTCAACAATTTATTTCGTTTCTTTAATTAATTAATTTAACTAATGTTTAGTTAACTAACTAAAATGTTCAGTTGAACGTATCGGACTAAATATTTCTTGAGATTAACACATTTTTTTCTCAGTGTATGTTCTCTCTGTAATTGGCGCTGTCATTTAAAAAGAGATATCATTTCTTTTTTGTGATTGTAATAATATTACTACTGTTTTCTTTCGAGGTAACAACATACATATTTGAAAATAAAAATACTACTGCTTAGGTTTTTTCGAGATTTTTCGAGATACAAAGATTCTCAGTGTATATTCTCTCTGTAATTGGCGCTGTAATTTAAAAAGAGATATCAATTCTTTTTTGTATTTTGTAATAACATAATTTTTTTTATGTGTATCACTTGAGTTATAATTTTTTGGAAATAAAAATACTACTGCTTGGGTTTTTTCGAGATTTTTCGAGAAACAAAGATTACATCTACCACTTGTTACTTCGGTTTTTTCGAGGTAAAGATACTACTGCTTAGGTTTTTTCAAGATTTATCGAGATACAAAGATTACGTCTACCACTTGTTACTTCGGTTTTTTGAGGTAAAAATACTACTGCTTAGGTTTTTTCGAGATTTTTCGAGATACAAAGATTCTCAGTGTATATTCTCTCTGTAATTGGCGCTGTAATTTAAAAAGAGATATCAATTCTTTTTTGTATTTTGTAATAACATAATTTCTTTGATGTGTATCACTTGAGTTATAATTTTTTGGAAATAAAAATATTACTGCTTGGGTTTTTTCGAGATTTTTCGAGAAACAAAGATTACATCTACCACTTGTTACTTCGGTTTTTTCGAGGTAAAGATACTACTGCTTAGGTTTTTTCAAGATTTATCGAGATACAAAGATTACGTCTACCACTTGTTACTTCGGTTTTTTGAGGTAAATATACTACTGCTTATAAGTTTTTTCGAGATTTTTTGAAATGCAAAGATTACGTCTACCATTTGTTACTTAGATTTTTTTGAGGTATAATATTACCACTGTTTTTTTTCGAGGTAACAACACATATACACTACTACGCGTGTACTTGGCGCCTTTCTTTACCTTTTTTTTAAAAAAAGTAATTTTGTACAGATATCATGCTTTTTTTGTAGTATTACGCATTTTATAAACAGTATGTACAGGGTGTTATTTCGATACAAAGATTACGTCTACCACTTGTTACTTCGGTTTTTTTTAGGTAAATATACTACTGCTTATAGGTTTTTTCGAGATTTTTTGAAATGCAAAGATTACGTCTACCACTTGTTACTTAGATTTTTTTGAGGTATAATATTACCACTGTTTTTTTTCGAGGTAACAACACATATACACTACTACGCGTGTACTTGGCGCCTTTCTTTATCTTTTTTTTAAAAAAAGTAATTTTGTACAGATATCACGCCTTTTTTGTAATATTACGCATTTTATAAACAGCATGTACAGGGTGTTATTTCGAGGTATAATACTACCACTTTGTTTTTTTCGAGGTAACAACATAATACATATATACTACTATAAACCTATAAGCAGTAGTATATTTACCTAAATAAGAGAAACCCCCCCCCATTTCGACCCTAAGCTGTCGATCAAGCCTACTTAGAACTTGATCCGTTCACTCGTTTATCGAGATCTCAACATCTCGAGTACTCGCAACCCGTCGCGTCGCGTAAAAGAGTCACAATCACAATCACAATCACAATCAATCAATCATCATCATCACGGTCGGTCTCGCTCCGCGTGTACTTGGCGCGAGACACTACCGTGTCTCTTGATAACATAATTTTTTTGATGTGTATCACTTGAGTTATCATCACGGTCGGTCTCGCTCCGCGTACTTGGCGCGAGACACTACCGTGTCTCTTGATAACATAATTTTTTTTATGTGTATCACTTGAGTTATAATTTTTTGGAAATAAAAATACTACTGCTTGGGTTTTTTCGAGATTTTTCGAGAAACAAAGATTACATCTACCACTTGTTACTTCGGTTTTTCGAGGTAAAGATACTACTGCTTAGGTTTTTTCAAGATTTATCGAGATATAAAGATTACGTCTACCACTTGTTACTTAGGTTTTTGGAGGTAAATATACTACTGCTTATAGGTTTTTTCGAGATTTTTTGAAATGCAAAGATTACGTCTACCATTTGTTACTTAGATTTTTTTGAGGTATAATATTACCACTGTTTTTTTTCGAGGTAACAACACATATACACTACTACGCGTGTACTTGGCGCCTTTCTTTACCTTTTTTTTAAAAAAGGTAATTTTGTACAGATATCATGCCTTTTTTGTAGTATTACGCATTTTATAAACAGTATGTACAGGGTGTTATTTCGATACAAAGATTACGTCTACCACTTGTTACTTCGGTTTTTTTTAGGTACGTTTTACGTTCATTCGAAAACAAATTATGTGTACACATAATAAAAATTGTATGAATTAAAATTATGTGTATACACATAATAAAAATGCGGACTTATTTTTATGTCAGACATAATTTTAATTTGTCCAGTTTTTATTATGTCTAGACATAATTTTATTTCAACTAATTTTTATTATGTCATGACATAATTTTAGTTCTGCCGCTAGGGAATTTTTAAGTCGATTCTTATGAATCAAGCTTGAATTTGATGTCTAGGTATCCCAGGTTGCCGATAACGGGTTACAAATAGTGCGCTCCATAGTTTTCGGTGTCCAGGTGTAATAATACGTTGAATTCGTTGTCTAGGTGTCCCACGTTGCCGATGACGAGATCCACATAGTGCGCTCCGTAGTTTTCGGTGTCTACGTGTATTAATACCTCATATTCAATATCTACGTATCCCACATTCGGATTTAAAGTTATTAATACACCTAGTCACCAAAAACTACGAATCGCACTATGTGGACCTCGTCATCGGCAACCTGGAACACGTAGACATCGAACTCGAGGTATTATTACACCTAGACACCAAAAACTACGGAGCGCGTTATCTGGACCTCGTCATCAGCAACCTGGGACACCTAGACATCAATTTCAAGGTATTAATACACGTAGACACCGAAAACTACAGAGCGCACTATGTGGATTCCGTCATCGGCAACCTGGGACACGTGGACATCGAATTCAAGGTATTAATACACGTAGACACCGAAAACTACGGAGCTCACTATCTAGACATCGTCATCGGCAACCTGGGACACCTAGACATTGCATTCAACGTATTATTACACCTGGACACCGAAAACTACGGAGCTCACTATCTAGACATCGTCATCGGCAACCTGGGACACTTAGACATCGCATTCAACGTACGATTACACCTGGACACCGAAAACTATGAAGCGCACTATCTGAATTCCGTCATCGGCAACCTGGGACACGTGGACATCGAATTTAAGGTATTAATACACGTAGACACCGAAAACTACGGAGCGCACTATGTGGACCTCGACATCGGCAACCTTGGACACCTAGACATCGCATTCAACGTACGATTACACCTGGACACCGAAAACTATGAAGCGCACTATCTGAATCCCGTCATCGGCAACCTGCGACACGTGGACATCGAATTTAAGGTATTAATACACTTAGACACCGAAAACTACGGAGCGCACTATGTGACCTCGACATCGGCAACCTGGGACACCTAGACATCGCATTCAACGTACGATTACACCTGGACACCGAAAACTATGAAGCGCACTATCTGAATCCCGTCATCGGCAACCTGGGACTTGTGGACATCGAATTTAAGGTATTAATACACGTAGACACCGAAAACTACGGAGCGCACTATGTGGACCTCGACATCGGCAACCTGGGACACCTAGACATCGCATTCAACGTATTATTACACCTGGACACCGAAAACTACGAAGCGCACTATGTGGACCTCGTCATCGGCAACCTGGGACACGTGGACATCGAATTTAAGGTATTAGTACACGTAGACACCGAAAACTACGGAGCGCACTATGTGGACCTCGACATCGGCAACCTGGGACACCTAGACATCACATTCAACGTACGATTACACCTGGACACCGAAAACTATGAAGCGCACTATCTGAATCCCGTCATCGGCAACCTGGGACACGTGGACATCGAATTCAAGGTATTAATACACGTAAACACCGAAAACTACGGAGCGCACTATGTGGACCTCGACATCGGCAACCTGGGACACCTAAACATCGCATTCAACGTATTATTACACCTGGACACCGAAAACTACGAAGCGCACTATGTGGACCTCGTCATCGTGCAACCTGGGACACGTGGACATCGAATTTAAGGTATTAGTACACGTAGACACCGAAAACTACGGAGCGCACACTGTGGACCTCGACATCGGCAACCTGGGACACCTAGACATCGCATTCAACGTACGATTACACCTGGACACCGAAAACTATGAAGCGCACTATCTGAATCCCGTCATCGGCAACCTGGGACACGTGGACATCGAATTCAAGGTATTAATACACGTAGACACCGAAAACTACGGAGCGCACTATGTGGACCTCGTCATCGGCAACCTGGAATACGTAGACATCGAATTCAACGTATTATTACACCTGGACACCGAAAACTATGAAGCGCACTATCTGTACTTCGTCATCGGCAACCTGGGATACCTAAACATCGAATTCAAGCTTGATTCATAAGAATCAATATATATTATATAAATACTTAATTTAGCTAAATAGAAATCTTCCTTCTGACCGATAAGTCTATCGACCTTTTAATAATTTACCTACTAGATCGTTCGAAATACGCGCGCGATATCGAAACTGGCGATACCTGCGCCGCCAGTGTCGAAAAAGTGAAAGGGACATTTTCTCTGATCACGTGATCACACAGATCGGCGTTAGGAGGAGGAGGAGGAGGAGGAGTATCTTAATAAAAAATTTTCACATTTATACTTTGCGTCGCAATATCTCCGCTCGTAGGGCACGTAGCGGAAAATTATACAGGAGATACCCCCCTTATTTTGACCCCAACTATCGATTAAGCCTACTTAGAACTTGATCCGTTCACTCGTTATCGAGATCTCAACATCTCGGGTACTCGCAACCCGTCGCGTCGCGTAAAAGAGTCACGGTGCGGTCTCGCTCCGCGTGTACTTGGCGCGAGACACTACCGTGTCTCTTGATTTATGTACTAAAAACACATGAAGAATATATAAAACGATACGAAACTGGAAACTACTGGAACAGATTCGGGTCTGGACTAGTTATTTATTGGTTCGGATTTCTTGACTGCTTGAACAGATCGACTGAGAAAAAGTTTATTATAATGGACCATTTTCCTGAAAATATTACATACATAAATCCAACTTGTATCAAACCTATGAATAATACGTGATTATAATCGATATAATTGTATATATTTATTTTTGTACAGTTATCTTCAAGAAATGACAAGAGATGATACATCTAGTATTTGTAAATAGATTTCTGTTAGATGATCTGATCATGGATTAATATTTTAATACTGTTTCTGAATGTTATCGGAATGAATTAAAGTATAATTTTGTATCTTCATATTGTAATTATTATATTCAACTCATTAAACTATTCATGTATTTTTATTTTCTCTCCAAATCTTTACGAAAACTTAACTATTTAGTAGAGCTGCATAATCGAGTAAATGAATTAAATATTATCACATAACTGAATGAATTAAAATCACAGTCCTTAAGGGGATCCTAAAGCGAAGCCCGAACTTTTTCGGTGTCGGTAATGTCAACATTTCTAATCCTGTTTTCTATGTCATATATCTATATCTGTTCTTGTCTAACGAGAGGCATCTGTCCTTGTTTCGATTGCTGCGCCATTTCTCGCTACACGCAATACTGCTGGTCCGGTGTCATCACGTACATTACGTTCACGTAATCGTACTTTTCGTTTAACTTTTTTGTTTGGTGTCTCAGCCTAATTCTACAAACGGCATGATATTCCTTGATGTCTACTGAATGGACCTGCACCCTCATTTTGTAGCATCAAGTTGTAGAATTTTTTTACGAAGCAGATATTGTTAAAGTGGATATTTTATTATTATTTTATTTACTTATTTTGATATAAAATCGGTGGTCGTCCACAGAATAGAGCACATACTTTAATTCTGTGCAAGATTTTTTCAAATCCATAAAGCCAATAAAAAATTAAACGAAAAGTACGATTGTCGGTATTACAGACGGCTTTAGAATCCCCTTAAAAATACAATGAGCTACAATATTATATATATATATATATATATATATATATATATATATAAATAAAATCAGAGCTGTTTTATAATGAATCAATTGTACGATAAAACAAAGTTATTTATCTGGTTATAATATTTACAGTCCTTGAATCTGAATCCTTTAAACAAAATTGGACAATTCGTTGAATCTAAGATCAGATTTTATCTTTCTTCCTATTTTTATCCGACTACACTGTATACTTGTCGTAACTTTTCGTTGGATCAAAAGGTTCCCATCTACTCGCTGGAAAAATGTGTTTGTTCTTCTCGTACCATGATCTAATGAAAAAAAATAAAAAAATAACATAAAAGAGAATTATACAAAGTATTCTTTTTATGATAAATACCTAAGTAAAACTTTTCCGACATGTGATTCCTCGGTTTCGACAGAAGCATCGTGCCTAATACGAATATCATCGTGAATGTCAAATGTGAACAGAGGTCCGCTCTTTCCTCGTGCCTAATCGCAATATTACACACATTAAAATAACATTATGATATTGCTTCATAAGTTTTATCATTTAGCATATTTACCTTATCTCTATATATATAAAAATGAATGTATGTTTGTATTAGTCCAGGAGCTAGCGGAATTTTAGGTGACTGATTTTCTTACGCCTGAAATTTTTTCCACGAGTTATTATGGTCATGTCTGCCAAATGTAGACAGGTGGCAGAGTCTGTCCGCGGAACATAGAGCGAACAGAATTTTTGTAACTTGTATTAATTTCCAAAGACATTGACTGATTTCATTACAGCTGATTTTTTTACAATTGATTATTTAAACCATTTCAACAAGAAAAAATGAGTTGTCCGACAAAAAAGTTGGGACATGACCCGTGTCTGCCATTTGGAATTGGTAATTTTTTCTTTGACTCTTGACTGATTTTCTTACAGCTGAATTTTATTTTACAGTTTAATAATATATTAAGGATGAAGTATATAACCTTGTCCGACAATTTTAGTGGGACAGAACCGCTCTCTGACGTCTTTGTTATGTTAATTAATCATTAATGTCTGATTAATTTTCTTACAGCTAATTTTTATGGTGTACTTTTAAAATGCCAACAGAAAGACATTGATATATTCGTCCGACATTTTGGGTGGGACAACACGATATAAAAGCAGAAAAATCTTATACGCGGCTTAACAGAATACAATTTCTCAGTTGTTTCGACAAATAATTTTAAATTAAGAGCTTTACGTATAATTTATATAAGGTACCTATAAATAAATACAATTTTTATATATATATAGCATAATTTTTATACTATATATATATATATATATGGGGCATTCTCCGTCAAAAAGACCACCCCCTCTACACACTTCAATTTTAGAGATATAATGTTTTGTAAGGGTTTAACATTTTCGTTAAAGGGTCTATCGTCATAGGTCCGCCATTTTGTTTGCTCAATAAAGGCCATACGGCATCAAAAAATAACCCTTTAACGAAAATTTTAAGTTCTAACAAAACATTTTAACTATAAAATTGTGCAGAGAGGGATAAATTTGACAACTTTGTCCGACAGAAATACTCCAGTAAATAGTATCACATGTCCAATAATAATAATCACAACATTATTTTTGTCAGAGAGCAAATATGTCCCACTATTTTCATCAGACACGAGTGAATATCGTTAGTATATAAAATTCCAAAGAATTTTACCACTTTGTCCGACAGAAATACTCCAGTAAATAATATCACATGTCCAATAATAATATTTACAATATTATTATTGTCAGAGAGCAAATATGTCCCACTATTTTCATCAGACACGAGTGAATATCGATAGTATATACAATTTCGAACAATTTGACTACTTTGTCAACAGAAATACTCCAGTAAATAATATCACATGTCCGATATAATCATATTTTCAACATTATTTTTGTCAGAGAGCAAATATGTCCCGATATTTTCGTCAGACACGTGCGAAAATCGAAAATATATAAAATTTCGAACAATTTGACTTCTTTGTCCGACATAAATACTTCAGTCATTAATTGATGATTAATTAACATAACAAAGACGTCAGAGAGCGGTTCTGTCCCACTAAAATTGTCGGACAAGGTTATATACTTCATCCTTAATATATTATTAAACTGTAAAATAAAATTCAGCTGTAAAAAAATCAGTCAAGAGTCAAAGAAAAAATTACCAATTCCAAATGGCAGACACGGGTCATGTCCCAACTTTTTTGTCGGACAACTCATTTTTTCTTGTTGAAATGGTTTAAATAATTAATTGTAAAAAAATCAGCTGTAATGAAATCAGTCAATGTCTTTGGAAATTAATACAAGTTACAAAAATTCTGTTCGCTCTATGTCCCGCGGACAGACTCTGCCACCTGTCTACATTTGGCAGACATGACCATAATAACTCGTGGAAAAAATTTCAGGCGTAAGAAAATCAGTCACCTAAAATTCCGCTAGCTCCTGGACTATATGTTTGTATGTTTGTCCGCTATGCAAATCTACAGTTTTCAACCGAATTTTAAAGAATTATATATGAAACAGGGGTAGAATTTTCCGGGGAGTGCTATAGAGTGTATAGTTTTTCGTTATCGATCTTTTTGGGAACCGGTGTCCAAAATTTTCCCAATTTTTCGGCAAATAATTGATCAAATCTTAAAGAATTGTATATAAAACTAGGGTAGAATTTCCCGGGGAGTACCATAAGGTGTATAATTTTTCATTACCGATTTTTTTGGAAATCGGTACCGAAATTTTTTCAATTTCTCGGGAATTTATTGACCGAATTTTAAAGAATTGTATATAAAACAGGGGTAGAATTTCCCGGGGAGTGTTACAAACTGTATAATTTGTATAGCCGATCTTTTTGGAAACCGGTTTTTTTAATTTTTTAAATTTTTCGGGAAATAATTGATTGAAATATATGAAATAGGGGTAGAATTTTCCGGGGAGTGCCACTATGTGTATAGTTTTTTGTTACCGATTTTTTGGAAACCGGTTTTTTTAATTTTTTTAATTTTTCGGAAAATAATTCACCGAATTTCAAGGAATTATAGATAATATAATTTTTTGTTACCGATCTTTTTGGAAACCGGTTTTTTTAATTTTTTAAATTTTTCGGGAAATAATTGATTGATTCTTAAAAAATTATACATGAAAAAGGAGTAGAATTTTTCGGGGAGTGCTATAAAATGTACTATTTTTTGTTACCGATTTTTTTGGAAACCGGTTTCGGAATGACCGAATCAAAGAATTGTACATAAAGTAGGGGTTGAATTTTCCGGGGAGTGCTATAAAGTATATAATTTTTCATTACCGATTTTTTTGGAAGCAGGTATCAGAAGTTTGACGAATTTTTCGGTGATTGAATTTTGAATTTTGAATTGAAAAGAAGCCAATTAATTTGAAACTTGGTGACATCTTCTCTTATATATATAAAAATGAATGTATGTATGTTTGTCCGCTAGGCAAATCTACAGTTTTCCACCGAATCTTAAAGCATTATATATGAAACAGGGGTAGAATTTTCCGGGGAGTGCTATAGAGTGTATAGTTTTTCGTTACCGATCTTTTTGGGAACCGGTATCCGAAATTTTCCCAATTTTTCGGCAAATAATTGATCAAATCTTAAAGAATTGTATATAAAATAGGGGTAGAATTTCCCGGAAAGTGCCGTAAAGTGTATAATTTTTTATTATCGATTTTTTTTGCCAAAAGTATATAAAATAGGGGTAGAATTTTCCGAGGAATGCTATAGAGTGTATAGTTTTTCGTTACCGATCTTTTTGGGAATCGGTATCCGAACTGATAAAGGAATTTTTTCGATTAAGGATATTAAAACACAAATATAAAGTCGTTTGAAGAAAAACGACTCCCGGGCGAAACCCGGGTAACCAGCTAGTAGTTACAATAAAATCAGTTACAGTTGCAGTAAAACGTATAATGGTGAGATAATATAAGATTCTCCTTGACATACATTAACTGATCTGCCATTACTGTTTTGAGCTCGCTGTATTCACGCCTCAGAACTTCTAAACATCTCTGAAGAACCTAATAGAGAGAATTACACACACCTGTATGTAAAAATTTAATTTATGCAGCAGAACATATATCATGCCAATGTTACTCCAAAAGTGACACTGGAGTATTTTAATAACTTAAACATTATACTATATAACATTATACTATATATATATAATATATATATTGTTGCACTCGCGCTGATCTTAATTTTAAATTATCTCAAAATTATATTGTTGGAGTCTCTCCAACCAGCGAGCTAATTGTCCCTCTAAGTCCTTGAAGGACATAAGCCATTTAAGGGAAGCGTGGTCCGAACAGATGACAAATTTACGCCCCAAAAGGTAATGTCGAAAAGATTTAACCGAGTCGACTATCGCTAACAACTCACGACGAGTAACACAATAATTTCTTTCCGTTTTACTTAACACACGGGTGAAGTACGCGATAACCTTTTCTAACCCTTCTTGCCTCTGGGACAACACCGCACCAACCCCGATGTTAGAAGCGTCAGTGTCTAACACAAACTCTCCCTCCCCCCTCGGGAAAGAAAGTACGGGAGAGGATGTCAACACCCGCTTTAAATTCTCAAAAGAGTTCTGACACTCCTCCCCCCAAACAAATTTCACTTGATTTCCGGTAAGCGTAAAGAGGGGCTTTGCTAAAGAAGAGAAACCTTTAATGAATTTTCGATAATAAAAGCAGAAACCGAGAAAACTACGTAATTGCCTTTTGGAATGAGAAACCGGCCATTCTTTTACAGCGGAAATCTTATCAGGGTCTGTAGCAATGCCCTCTGTAGAAATCACATGTCCTAAGTATTTAACCTTTCTTTCAAAAAGTACACATTTTTTAGGATTGATTTTTAAGTTAGCTAAACGTAAACGAGAGAATACTTTTTTTAAATTCCTTAACATTTCCTCAAAACTCTTTCCAAAAATGATAACATCGTCTAAATAAGATAAACAGATCTTTGATAAAAGTTTCCGAAGAACTTTTTTCATCAATCGTTCAAAAGTGGCAGGGGCGTTACAGAGACCAAATAGCATTACGACAAACTGCCATAACCAGTTCCCGATAGAAAAGGCCGTCTTCTCGCGATCTTCCGGGCGGATCTTAATTTGCCAGTATCCGCTTTTCAAATCCAAAGTAGAGAACCAACTATTGCCCGATAATTGGTCCAGGATGTCATCAATCCTGGACAAAGGAAAAGAATCCTTTTCAGTCACCTCGTTAACTTTCCGAAAGTCAATACAGAAACGGATTGAACCATCTTTCTTTTTGACAAGAACGACCGGAGAAACCCAAGGGCTACGCGACTCCTCAATAACGCCCTGTTTCTTCATTTCTTCAATAATTCCGTCGACTTCCTCTCGCATTCGAAAAGGAACACGTCGGGGAGTTTGCTTAATTGGAGTAGGATTTTTCAAATTAATTTCATGATTAACGACTTCACAATTTCCCGCAACGACGTCTTCAGAAAAGACATCCTGAAATTCATTCAAAAATCCAGCAAAAACCTCCTTCTGTCCTGCGTCCAAATTTTCAGAATTTTTTTCAAATAGCCCTTTCAAGAAAGGAGGAACTACTTCAGAAGAATACGCCACCCGAGAGCAACTCAAAACCCTTCCGATTTCTGACTCCTTCTTTCCAAAAAACGAATCAAAAATACCTTCTAAATTAATGAGTTTTAAGAAATCTCTCCCCAGCAAACACTGATCATCAATTTCCGCCACGTACATTAAAATCTTATTCACAGAAAAATTTCCTAACCGAACTTCAACCTCCATTTTAAATTCCACAGGGACTCTCTCTCCCGTGGGATAACGAAGAGAACAATTCTCGACTCGAATTTTCCCTCTAACCTCTCCGAGAAACTTCCTACTCAAAATGGAAACATCGGAACCCGTATCGATTTTAAAAAAACAATCCCTCCCATCTAATTTCCCTTGGTAACAAAAATTATCGTAATCACTCTTATTACTAATCGAACGAATTAAAATTTCCGGGGTTTTATCTGCGAGGGTCACTCTTCCCCCGCTAAGAGTAACTATTCCGCGTTTCCCTTTTCTGTGTTCGCGGGACATTCGGCTCGGAAATGTCCAACCTTTCCACAAAGCCAGCATTCCTTTGCGAAAACGCGATTTCGAAAATTGCGCGGAAAATCTTTGCGGACGCTACCTCCCCCTTTTTCTTCGGATTTTTCGCCGCCCTCATTTTGAGGCAAAGTTTTCTTTTCCCCTTTTTCGAAAGGTTTAACAAAAATTTCCCTTTTTCTCCCAAATCCCCCAAAACTTTCTCCCTGTATGGCCTTAACGGCCTTCGCTCTCTCTACCGCTAATTTCAAAGAGGTAACTCCCTCCAACTGAAGGGTCCTCTTCACGAAACCGTCCGTTATGGCAGAGATAAACTGCGAGCACGCAATCTTGTCCCGAACAGCGTACGGGCACTCGGGATAAGCCAACCGGGCAAGCCTTTCCAATTCGGAGCCGAGAGACGCAAAGTCCTCCCCGAATTTTTGTCTCCGATTCGTGAAGAGGGAGTAATAATTTTGGGAAAGGTGCCCTTCCCCGAAACGCAATTCAAGCTTCGATTTTAGCTCGGCGTATTCGAGATTTTCTACGTTTTCGACAGAGTCCAGAATCGAACGCGCTTTTCCCCTCAAACAGGAAGCCAATGCGATGGTCCTTGACGCGTCGCTCCACTGATTTGCGCGAGCGATAATCTCGAATTGAGAGAAGAATTCCCGCAACGGGACCGATCCGTCATAAACGTCGGGCTTGAGCTTAAATCCGAGCTCCGCGCGCACGTCATTTACACCCGCAAACGCGGCCCGCGCTCCCGTACTCTCTCGCGCGTCGCACACTCCCGAATTCGCGGCATAAGCCGTGGGGTCCGCGCGCACATCACTCGCCCCCGACAGCGCGAAACGCGTCCCCGTATCCCCGGACGCTCTATTATTGGAGAGACTTAGCTGTGTTTGTGCGGAGTCTATCCCTCGGAGAAGACGGATCTCTTCCTCCTGCCGGCGGAACGTCTCGGCGTATTCTCTCTCTCTCTGCGCCTGTTCCTCGCGTATGTCGCGGATCTCGCGAATCACGGCCTGTATTGTGACGACTTCCGCCGTCGTCTCTGCAGTGTCCGACTCCGTTGTCCTCGACGCCGCGGCCTGCGAACGGGTCTTCGGCGGGGTGTGAGTGGTCGTCATTCTATCCCGGACGAGCCCCCAAAATGTTGCACTCCGGCGACTTTCGCACGCTCCCTAGGCACTCCCGCACTCGGTCGCGCGTTAACTCGCGTACCGCGGAATAAGGGAACACAGGTTTTAGGAACGAAAGGATAGTTTATTGCGAATGTTACAATCATAGAACGAGAACCGAAACGTTCGCTCGAGTTTCAGTCCGGAGGAAATCTGAAAGCCGGGCTGTATCAACAACGCATAGCAACGCCGGTTGCTAAAGACGCTCCGCGGCGGAAAATACCGGGCGAAGCTGCGAACTCAGCGCGAGTGCAACAATATATATGTATATTTACGGCAAACCGCATATATAACATCGTGTTATTTTTATAACCTAACCTATTTACGCGAACGTTACTTCTGTAGTAATTTACGATACGATAATTCCTCCGCGTAAATGGGAGATTTCATAGTAACTTATGATCGGAAATCAAGAACCACCGTTGAAAGTAGTGAAAGTTACGTTTCTCTGATTGAGAGACGACGACGTATCTTAATATGAATTACTGTAAGTTACTACAGATGTACTCACTCGCGTAAACATATGGTTTGACAACTTTTACAAGACAGCATATACGTATACGTGTGTAATTTTGGATATACTTTCCTTCTTTTAAACGTAGTAACTGTCACGACGCGGCGACGGTCACGATTGTCAGTACTGTCACACACTATCAATTTCTTGGTTATTATATACTATGTTTACGTGAGCGTTTTACTTCCGTATAGTAACTTATACGATAATTCCTCCGCGTAAACGGAGGTTCTGTAGTAACTTATGATAATTCATCCCGCGTATCCTTTTCTAGGTTGTAAAAAACTGTCACGCACTGCGACAGTGCACGAGTGCACTCTCGTGTCAAAAATGGGAAAGTGACACACCAGCCGCCATTTTTGTCCGACGCGTGGACGTTTCTTAAAATTAAAATGTTCCACATTTGGACTTTGCATCGCAATATCTTCGCTCGTAGGGCACGTAACGGAAAAATAAAGACTCTTATTTATAAATCAAACCCCAAGCTATTGATCAAGCCTACTTAGAAATTGATCCGTTCACTCGTTATTGAGATCTCAAAATCTCGGGTACTCGCAACTCGTGCGTTCGTGTAAAAGAGTCACGGTGCGTCTCGCTTCGCGCGTACTTGGCGCGAGACACTACCGTGTCTCTTGATATAAATAATTTTTTATAATTACACGTTATCAAAAATATAAGATTTATCGAATATAGGCTGTCCGATACCTTTCGCGTTTTCTTCTTCTTCAGCGAATCGAACGCTTATCAGCTCATTAGGTATCTTCTTTCTGCGCTATGTCAATTGAAATGAGTATAGTTATCGACAATCCCCGATGAAAGTTAGCAAGAAAGTGCAGACCTAGACAGAAATAGACAACCTGTTGGAATGATTAACGGTGTTTCCTTAACGGGTCGGTACTGCGCATGCATTTAATTAGCGTACAATTGAGACGACGTGACGATGCTGCTGACAAAGACGGAGAGAAGGGTGGGAGGGAGAAAGGGAGAAGGGCGAGAAGGAGAGAGAAAGAGAGAGAGAGCCGATTGCTCCCGGCACGAGTCGTATAAGGATCCGTCCATCGCGTCCCTCGTGCTTCCATCAAGATTGTTTAATTGCGTAATTCGCGTCGCGAATCAGCCCGTGATTACGACCTCGTAATTGCAACAGTTAGCCAAGCGACGCGACGTGCCATAGCGCAATAGTTAAAGCTGCCGACTGTCTTCCCGTCAACGCGTAATCTATTGCTTTACTTCCCCTGTAGCATATCTTTCTAATACTCACGAGTTCTCATTTACAGTTGAAACATAGCCTTTCTGTCTTTCAACAGCTTATACTATGTATTTAATAAGTACTCAGTTGTCAGTAAACAATTTTGTGTTAAAAACACATTTTACATGTCCCACTCTAATTTTTATGTTGATTTAACAGAAGGCAAATATGTAAATAAATAACACAAGTAATACGTGAAAAATTAACACAAAATTGTAACACATGGACGCTATCAAAGTTTATGTTAAATCAACATATTTATAATGTTAAATTTAATTTTAAAAAAATGTTAGTCTTACATTAAACACGTTATTCTTTCTTCTCTTTTTCTTGTAAAGAACAGAAGACAGCAATATCTCCTTATAACATATAAAAAAAGAAAATGTCGATTTAACAGATGGAAACTTTTGTAAAGAGGGAAGTAACACACGTACAATTTAGATGTTCATTTTAACATATACGTCACCAGAAATTCGTGCATTTATATATAAATTGTGTTATTTTAACTTTTAGGAACGTCGAATATTACATTACATTTAACACAGAAAAGTCAAAATAACACAATGATAATATGTTACATATTAACATCCGTGTATATTTTAAAAATTTAACACAAAAATTCCTACACAAATAGAAATCCACTGAAATACAAAATGTTTTATACCGTGTACATTCATTGCGTGACACTATTTAATAAATCTATATTACGTATGTAGTATGTGGTATTAGTATTAGATGTTAGTACTTGTAGTTACTAAAATATTAATATTATTAAAAGTCATGTACCTTTTTTTATAACTTGGATTTCGTCATGATTATTATGCATCTTTTTTGTTATACATAGGGTTGTGTGGGGTGATGTGCAACATGGGGTGATGTGCAACGTTTCCGATTCCTGGTCTGCATGTCGACATTTGACAAAACCGCATACTGACATGTGTTTGTGTCGACAGTACCTTGTTTTAGATAAATAACTCGCGAGATAGCACGCACCCTAGTTTGCTGTACGAAAAGCGAGTTAAATTTCTCGAGCTGAAAGTTTTTTTTGCTTTTTACGTTTATAGTGATTTCGTGAATTAGTTTTAGTCATCTTATAGGTAAATATTTTTATATTGTTAGTTTTTCAAGTGCTTTTGATAAATCAAAGCGATTTTGTTATTTTCTTACATCATTGTGTTGGTGTCACGCCAGTCAGCGCAAAATAGCGTGTTTGGGGTAATGTGCAACACTGTGTCGACATGCAAGGTCGCAACTATTTTACTTGTGACAACTGCGATTCAGATGATGAAAAATAAAGTTTTTTGCGTTTTTCCTTTTATTATATTAATTTTTAAGCGATAAATAAATAAAAAATTAAATAAAAAATGAATTTCTTGTGGCCAATTACAACACAGTGAAATTTTTTGTTCAGCAGATTTCGATTAATTTGTATTTAAGAAGCCCAAATTTAACATTTAAGTCGATTGATGTCGACATTCATGCATTTTTTACCTTAATTTTACCTGTGTTGCACATCACCCCAAGAAAATTTGAAAATGCTAAAACAGACGTTTTTAAAAACTCGAAAAAATTTTTAGGAAAAATTTAAAATTTTGAAAATCTATTCACGCAGAATTTTAGTATTTTCCTTCCTCTACATTATACAGCCATGATATATTCAAGAATTTGATTTTTGGATATGTTTTCCGAGCAACGAAAAAAAGTGTTGCACATCACCCCACACAATCCTATACATTACAGAATGTACTCTCAACGAAAAATTATATTAAAAGAATTATTGTCTATATTTTGTAGGTATCTTTCATCAAACATTGATTCATTTTAATTTGGCAAATTTCTTTTTATATTTGTACGTAGAGAATTACGCATGTCGGATTAATACGTATTAATTAATTAATACCGGGCTTGAAAGAGCTCGATTTATTGTTCCGCGTTAAAATGGGAACTCTTGTTCACGGTCGCAACCGTTTAATTATTTCTCATTTCTGCCGAGTAAGTTTTAAAATTCAAAAATCTAACCTAAGTGGTAGCTTTATATCTTTTTCACAAAATTATATTATCTAACTTAACTCAAGTAACATGTATTTAAAAAAAAAATGTGAAATCTTTAATTTTTTCTTCACAATATTATATTACCTAACTTAACTCAAGTGACATGTATTTCAAAAAAGATGTGAAATCTTTAAATTAAATTGTGCCAATTGTAAAGAGAATATGTATATTGCTTTGAAAGATAATTGTTATGCAACTACTTTAAAAAAATAAAACCCAAGTGGTATCTTCGTATTCCTATTCAAGGGTCTTCCTATTCTAAATCCAAGTGATAATAGCTTCTTAATTCTCTTTAACAAATTTTTAATATTACAAAGAATCATTTTAATTACAAAGAATTAAAGAAGTAACAGTACAAAATAAAAATATTTAATTAAAACAAAATAAATAAATTTTTCTTGTAAAAAACTTGGCGCGGCTAGACTTTGAAATTTAAACATTAAAATTTAAACATTAGTACTAAGATTTTTGATTGAATAAAAAACAATAAACATAATTTAGGGAAGAATGCGACAGGAGTAAAAAAGCAGCGCCAAGTTTTTTTACAAGAAAAATTTATTTATTTTGTTTTAATTAAATATTTTTATTTTGTACTGTTACTTCTTTAATTCTTTGTAATTAAAATGATTTTTTGTAATATTAAAAATTTGTTAAAAAGAATTAAGAAGCTATTATCACTTGGGTTTAGAATAGGAAGACCCTTGAATAGGAATACGAAGATACCACTTGGGTTTTATTTCTTTAAAGTAGTTGCATAACTATTATCTTTCAAAGCAATATACATATTCTCTTTACAATTGGCACAATTTAATTTAAAGATTTCACATCTTTTTTGAAATAACACGTCACTTGAGTTAAGTTAAGTAATATAATTTTGTGAAAAAGATATAAAGCTACCACTTAGGTTAGATACATGTTACTTGAGTTAAGTTAGGTAATATAATTTTGTGAAGAAGAAATTAAAGATTTCACATCTTTTTTTTTTAAATACATGTTACTTGAGTTAAGTTAGATAATATAATTTTGTGAAAAAGATATAAAGCTACCACTTAGGTTAGATTTTTGAATTTACAAAATACATTGCGTGTACTTGGCACTTTTTTTTACCTTTTTTAAAAAAGGTAATTTTGTACTGATATCACCTATTTTGTAGTGTTAAGCAAGAATCTGCAAAACATTTTTATTTTTTATTTTTTAATTATTCACAAAATTAGCAATAACAACAAATACATAAAAATTAATAATATTTAAGTAAAAGTAAATTATATATTTCTTACAAAAATTGAAGGAACACTAAAATTATCTTTAAAAATAGGCAAAATTCGAGCAGCTGTAACTTTGTTAAAAATGAATAAAATTTAAATTTCAAGCTTAAAGCGGGGAGCACACACCTCTGCATAACGCATAATGCGTAAGCATAAGAAAACTGATTGGCTAATTCCTTATGCACATGTGTATGGACCAATCAATTTTCTTATGCTTACGCATTATGCATTGTGCAGAAGTGTGTGCTCCCCGCTTAAAACCTCTACTTTCAAAAGGTTACTATTATTCGTCCAATTTTTATTATGTCTAGACATAATTTTAATTCTGCCGCTAGAGAATTTTCAAGTCGATTTTTATGAATCAAGCTTGAATTCGATGTCTAGGTGTCCCAGGTTGCCGATAACGAGGTCCACATAGTACGCTCCATAGTTTTCGGTGTCCAGGTGTATTAATACCTTGAATTTGATGTCCACGTGTTCCAGGTTGCCGATGACGGGATCCAGATAGTGCGCTTCGGTAGTTTCGGTGTTCAGGTGTAATAATACGTTGAATTCGATGTCTAGATGTTCCACGTTGCCGATGACGAGGTCCACATAGTGCGCTCCGTAGTTTTCGGTGTCTACGTGTATTAATACCTCGAATTTGATATCTACGTGTCCTACATTCAGATTTAAAGTTATTAATACACGTAGACACCGAAAATTACGGAGCGCACTATGTGGACCTCGTCATCGGCAACCTGGGACACCTAGACATCGAATTCAAGGTATTAATACACGTAGACACCGAAAACTACGGAGCTCACTATCTAGACATCGTCATCGGCAACCTGGGACACCTAGACATTGCATTCAACGTACGATTACACCTGGACACCGAAAACTATAAAGCGCACTATCTGGATCCCGTCATCGGCAACCTGGGACACGTAGACATCGAATTCAACGTATTATTACACCTGGACACCGAAAACTATGAAGCGCACTATCTGTACCTCGTCATCGGCAACCTGGGATACCTAGACATCAAATTTAAGCTTGATTCATAAGAATCAATATATATTATATATATACCCAATTTACTTAAATAGAAATCTTCCTTTTGACCGATAAGTCTATCGACCTTTAATTTACCTACTAGATCGTTCGAAATACGCGCGCGATATCGAAACTGGCGATACCTGCGCCGCCAGCGTCGAAAAAGTGAAAGTGACGTTTCTCTGAAATAATCATAATATTTTGAATGAGTCGGCGTTAGGAGAAGAAGTGTCTTAATAAAAAATTTTTTCACATTTGGACTTTGCGTCGCAATATCTCCGCTCGTAGGGCACGTAGCGGAATATTATAAGAGAAACCCCCCCCCCTCTAATTGGACCCCAAGCTATCGATCAAGCCTACTTAGAACTTGATCCGTTCACTCGTTATCGAGATCTCAACATCTCGGGTACTCGCAACCCGTCGCGTCGCGTAATAGAGTCACGGTGCGGTCTCGCTCCGCGTGTACTTGGCACGAGACACTACCGTGTCTCTTGATTCTGTTGATTTATTACCGAGGAGGAATAATTAGCAGAGAATAATTAGAGACAATTTGTATACGCGGTTGACAATTTTCGCGGTTGGGAAGACGCGGCGCGAGGTATTTCAGTCGATAAGCTCGTTCCCGTGCAAATCAAGCGCTGCAACTAAAGTCCCTCATCTCGTTTCTACCGTCACGAACATCTCTCTGCGCATCGTCTCGCTGAAACGTTCTGCATAATACGTTTTCCCGCATTTTCTTCGCGCGCACCACTCTCTCTACCTCTACCTACCGCATCTACCAGGGGGGTTTCAAGTAACGTAGAATGAACATCGCGGAATACAATCCGAAGTAGCAGCTTTTTCGCCCGACAAGAACTAATTTGCCCGAGCAAATCCGCTTTGCAAAAATAAAACTGCTGCAAAGCGAGAAGTTTGTTGTAACGAAGAATGAGAAGTCTTGAGAGCGTCCTCCCGACTTTTGCAATTCACAAAAGCGTGATTTGTAGGAATGTGTAGCTCTCAAGTTTATAATTTTCATAATTTTGCATTTTAACTTATCGCTTACAATGCTGAATTTTTTTAAGGAAATG
This sequence comes from Temnothorax ravouxi, assembly GCA_030770255.1. Lineage (NCBI taxonomy): Eukaryota > Metazoa > Arthropoda > Insecta > Hymenoptera > Formicidae > Temnothorax > Temnothorax ravouxi. Next base: position 22,007 of record JASTWP010001117.1, read on the forward strand.
GTAAATGCATAATATCTATCTGGAAATAAATAATTGGTGTTTCACTCTTCGGATAATTTTAAACGGAAATTCTTTTGCGAATAAAATTTTATCCGGAATCACGGAAGAATTTCGACGAAATTTTTACTACGGAGATTATAGTGGCAAAAAGCAGAAATGTTCCGGAAACAGAGATTGCATAGAAATTGAATAGAGATCTACGAGTGCATGTCCTCTTCACGTCTCTCCGCAACATTAAAGAAGAACCGGTTTTTTGATTGAAAAGTTGGAAGCTTTATCTAAACGCAAATTTTTTCCTCGTTAACGTGTAGAGATCCCCTTGATCGGACACTTGAAACTTTCGCGTTAACTTGCGCGTTAAGCATTTAACGCGGTTAAAGTTCATTTTACGTGTTCTCGCAGCCACGAGGATTTTCTCGGGGAAGTTTCTCTCTCGGCGAAACTTTAATCGAAACTCTTAATAACAACATCGTTGGCCTTATCGCCAGCGGTGACACCAGCGCGCGTCCGACCCCTTCTATAATCCCCTCCTCTCCTCTGCGTCCAGTAAACGCGGCTCCTTGCACTTGCACCAAAGCCGCGGTCTAATTTTCTCTCCGTCAGGGAAGAGGGCGAAGTTGATTTAATCACCGTCACGTCCCAGCTATTAAATAACCGTATTAATTAATCGGACTACTGTTCCGCTATCGGAAGTCGGCTCGCTTCGACGCGATTACATCGGTAGATTATTATTTGGGACCCCGATTTTCCAACGCGCGCTCGGATCCCGATTGGCGTCGTTAATATTGCGTTGACTTAATACAACGGCGCAGCCGACCGCATTCATACTGCACATTAGCATAATTATGACCGTATGTTACTGCGACGCCACCACGAGTCTCTCTCTCTCTCTCTCTTTCTCTCTGCCATTATCAACTGTTACATAAGTAATTCGAACAGTTCATATCGGTGGCCGACTTAGTAACGAGGCGTCGCATCATGACGTTGTTTCTCGAGTTGATTATTGTGTCCGAATACGATGGGGACGGATACAAATATTTGACGTCAAAAAATGCATCTGTCTTTCTCGTTTAATTTTTATAAGTAAATATATGTACAGGTAGCTGAAAATAGTATTTTATATATACAATTTAAATTTTACAATCAATTTTGATGCTTTTTAAGAAGATCTTGATTTTGCTTATAAAGATATTAAAAAAGTCAAATATTAATGAATTATTGTCATACTCAGGAAGAATAAAAAGGTAAAATTTAGTCGTAGATAAGTAAGGTGTTTGAAAAGACGAACAAAAGTTAAAAGAAAATAATGGAGTTCTGGTTCCATACAAGTTCTTGATAAACGGTGAGTTTTATTTCAGTGAGATAGATAGCTAGATAGATATAGACATAGATACACTACCGCTCAAAAGTATTTGCCACCTTAAAGGAATTTGATTAGAGTTTATTAATGAAATTTTAATGAAAAGACCAATAATTTGCTATCTTTATTACATAGGTAGTTACATGTTATTTAAACAATGTTAAACAATGATTTGACAAGAAAATAACATTATTTTAAATTTTTGCCTCATTAATGTGGTTGTTTCTTTTTTATTACAGCCTTACACAGTATCTGATTTTTGGCTTCTAAATACACCAACGTGATGATCTTGGAAAATGTATTTATGTATTATTTGAGATTTTCCGTACGCAAAATAATTACATAAATTTAGGAAATAAGGGATAAAATGTAACATTAGTTTTGTGTAAGCAGGTAACAATGAGTACATACCATACAATAATCTCTACTTTAAATTAAGTTTACTGCAAAAAATTTGAACTTTTACAATTTTTTTCTGGGGTGGCAGATACTTTTGGGCGATAGTGTAGATAGTTAGAGAGAGAGAGAGCGTAAGTTAATGAAGTTGGTTTTCTCGTTGGCCGAGCCAGAGGAGCCCTTTGCTGTATCGATCAATCGGTGTATCGCGGTTAAAAAAATTAAAGTCTCGTCGGCCGCGCGGAGCGGATGTTTCGGAGTAAAGGAATTAAGATCTCGAAGCACCCGCGTGTTTCGCCGAAAGAAATTAAGCTTCCCGCGATCTTCGCTTTTTGTATGCATTCTCTTCGCTCCCCTCTCTCTTTCTCTCGCTCTCTTTTTGTCCCCAGGAGTTCTAATTCGCGAGATTCACGAGATTCACGAGATTCACGAAGATTTCTGTAAAATCCACGCGCGTCTTTCACAGGCGCTGTAATTACTAGAGCTAAAATCGAAACTAAGAGAACTAAAGTGCTTGCAAAGAAGAGGGGAGATGTTATAATGGAAAGATGAAATCAAATCGGGATCGAAACGATTAGCGCACCACGTTTGGTCGGATCGTCGCTAATGATCTCCGTAGAACGAACCCACACTCTCTTTCTCTTGCGGGATGTTCTATTACCGCAACGTGATTCGCCACACCATCGCGTCTCAGTTTCTCGCTATTTGCGAAGACAGCGCGACAGAATCCGTTTGTGGGAACGTGACATTAGCGACGCGACATTAGCAATTCATAACTGACATAACTGCGGTTGGACGTTGCTGGTAAATTGGTTACATTTGTTCTCTCTGTATCGTCCTCCTTCTCTCTCTCTCTCTCTCTCTCTCTCTCTCTCTCTCTCTCTCTCTCTCTCTCTCTCTCTTTCTCTCTCTCTCTCTCCCTCCCTCTCTCTTTCTCTCTCTCAAACGGAATTAATTTAAAGCGACGGCCGTTTCGCCTTTAATTGCGTTTGCCTAAGAGTTATTAACCGTTTCGCGTTGACGTGTAGGGCGCTATCACTTACGACGATCATTCAGGCTAATGGTTTTCGACTGTTCGCGCGTCAGAGTCGAGAGTTCACAATGAAAGTGGCAAATAAAAAATAAGAATACTTACCTCGAAATTACCTCTATTTATATTATACTTGAAAAGAGTGCCCTTTTTTTACTCAAATGGAATGCAATTTTACTCCAATTTATAGAGCGCATTTTTACTCTTTTTTAGAGTGGCGAATCACTCAAAATGCACAGGCTCAATTTTCAATTTTTGTTATATTTCACTCGTTTTGAGTGATATTTCATTCTTCGACTTTTACGAAGAGTACATAAAGCAATAAAAACATCTTTCCTTTTTCATGAATAAAAAAAGATAACTAAGAATGTTTCTTTTGTAATACTTTTACTCGCGGACGTTTATCGGTTAACTTCGGTTAACAAAGTTATATTGTATAAAATGTTAAATAATTCATTCTGGCATATGTTAGAAGTTTGTGCGACATGGAAGACCCGTTGTCTTGTTTTTAGTCACGTCTCTCTGCTCGTTTAACTCGCGAGAGGCGAATATGGTATGACCCAAGAAAAGGAAGACCGTATCTCTCCCCGGTATATATATAACGAAAGTTTTCTCGTTGCATTGTTAACGTATACTCGCGTCGCCCACTATTATTTCGGTATTTCAGTTAAATGTCTTGACGCGATTACAGGATAACGTGCATAAGCCAGCTCGATGATGGACGATAAATGCGCGTAGTTTTCGAGCGATTGTAGCTTCATTTTATCGTTCCGCGTTTTATAAGCTCGCGCGATGAGAACAAAAGATCGCGAATGGGTATTTTCAGTAATTCGTAATTCGTAAACACCTTTATCTACGTTTTATACGTTTATTATCGCTTTGTGTTCTCAATGGGACTTTATGTTCATAGTTCATACTGCGCTTGAATGAATGAAGGTATCTCGGGACATATAACAGCTTCTATTGGATCTTTGACAAATGCTTGAGATCTTTTACGGAAAAATTAGAAAGAGAAGTGTTGTGAATTTTTATCGCTCTTGGATGAATTTTAAATCTTTGCTGAATTTTTTAAATATATACATATACATAATTTTTTGTTATATATAGTTATATATAAAAAAGAAAAAATTTCATATATTTTTATTTAAATATATTTTATAGTCTTTTAGGTTTTTCTTTTTGTAATAAATTATAATTTGTAATAATGTCGTATGTACTAGCTCACAGGTTTTTTACATGACAACTGAATTTTATGCAAAATGTATGGTATGGCTGGAGATTTCTCGTGAAATTTCGGTATCAAGATACCGCGGATATTTCTCTGCGATACAAGCAACGATTCGCTATACTATCAATTTTTCCGGCGACAGTAACCCTCCCTCCTCGAATCGGCGATCGCTTTACGGTCCTAACCTATATCTGGGAAAGTAGTTTCTCGATGCGGGTCGAAATCGAATCGGAGCGACGAAACGAAACGAAATGAAGGCGGAGATTCCGCGGCGGTGGCGGCGGCGGCAATTCCCGATGGAATTGCCCGGAAAACTCGGCACGCGAACACGAAAAAGTTTCAATACGCTTTTCTCTACCATGACACAAATATCTTTGGAGACTGTAAAAAATAAGGATGAAGATATCAAGGATAAAAAAATTTTGAGCACTTTTACAAAAAATACATATTTAAAAAAACATTGCGTCCAAGTTGATTAAAAAAAATGCAAGTTTATTTTTACTAATGTAGATTAACTTTAATTTTGGTTTAACTTGCTTTTGCTTCCTCATAGAGGAAGCTTTGTTTTCGTAAAAAAAATTTTTTTTTGTTTTTCTGAATGTGTTCAGAATGTTCTAAAACGTCGAAAAATCATTTTTTATCTTTTTTTAGTTCTAAAAATTGGTTGTTAATCCGCGATTGATAAAATTAAGTTTTAGACAAATATTACTATTTGAATAATTTTATAAAAGACCATACACCATCAAATTAATATTATTTTATCTTTCAAAAAAATAGGCAGCCTTTTTTTTTAAAAATAGAAAACTGAGATATTAGACCCATACAGCACAAGAACCTTTCAGAAATATCTAAGAAATGTTTCATTTGATAGGTTGAAACATTTCATAAATATTTCAAAACGTTTCTTCAACAGCTCTGAGACATCTCTGGAATAGCAAAATGTCCGCGATTCTTGCACTTGAAACCTTTCTGAAACCGTGCTGAAAGTTTACCAAAATATATCTGAAACCTTTCAGAGATATTTAAAAAATGTTTCATCTGATGGAGTTGAAACATGGCATAAATATTTCAAAATGTTTCTGCAACATCTCTGAGACAGCTCTGGAATAGCAAAATGTCCGCGATTCTCGCACTTGAAACCTTTCTGAGAAAGGTGTTGAAAGGTTTCCGAAATATATTGCCGTATTTTTTTTATTCAGGCGGTAACCCATCCAAGTAGTAACCGCACTCAAAGTTGCTTGACTTCCATGATCGAACGGGCTAGTGACGATCCTCTGGTTCTGATGCTTAATTCCTTCTAGCTTATGTTCATATCGTATATAAGCATCTTTAGTGTTCAAAAATTTGAAATTATTTATTAACTGGCAAATATTAAAAACAATGCAACAACAATTGATATATTATAAATATTAACCCGTTGTGATTACATGGGGTCCAGTGGACCCCAGGCTTTTTTTTTTCTTAAAAGTATAGATACTATTTTGAGGGTAAAACGCATAAGGTTTTTTTGCTTTATCTAAAAAAATTTTGATTAATATTTTTGTGAAAAAAGTCAAATTTCTCGAAAAAATTTTTTTCTCGCGTTTTTTTAACATAAAAAAATTTTAAAAATTATTGGATTATAAAGAGAAAGTCATAAACTAAATTCCAGTTCAAGGTTTGAGTCGATACATCAAAAAGAACGCAAATGGCAACTGTTGTGGGGTCCATTGGACCCCGTGTGACTACTACGTTATTTTTAGGAGGTGTAACCACAACGGGTTAATATAAAAGATTCGTATATCATTACATAATATATAATATTAATAATTTATATCTGAGAAAAGCAAAAAGCCCTACATATGATGGGTGAGGTTTTTAGGGCTGCAATTAAAAATTTCTAAATTCGTCTATATTTACTTCTCCTAGATGTGTATAAAGTTTCATCGAAAACTCAACTGAAAGGTTTGCAAAAGTATATTTTATTTATTTTAACAATTAAAAATTTTCATTGCGTGAGAAAAGTTTCAGAAACAGCTCAACTGAAAGGTTTACAAAATCGTTTCATATGAAACGATTCAGAAATTACTTAATTGAAAGTTTTCAAATTTATTGCATGAGAAAGGTTTCAGAAACAGCTCAACTGAAAGGTTTACAAAATCATTTCATATGAAACAATTCAGAAATAAATCAACTGAACGTTTTCAAATTTATTGCGTGAGAAAAGTTTTAGAAACAGCTCAATTGAAAAATTTATAAAATTATTTCATGTGAAACGATTCAGAGATAACTCAACTAAAAGTTTTGAAAAATTATCTTCATGTGAAAGGTTTAAAAAACATTTCTATTGCAACATTTTATATGACATATTGCAGAATTCTTTCAGAGATGTTACACATGAAATGTGAAAGGTTGAAATGTTTTTGAAACCTTTCTGGAAGCTTTTTGCAAGAATCTGTGCTGTATGGGGATTGTAATCGATTTATATATTTTTATTAAGAAGCTACTGTTTTGTTCTTAATTCATTAAAAATGAGAACTCAAAAAATGTACTCCAATTAATTTTATCCATTAATTTTATCTAATTACACTAATATAGGAAACCGTTGCTTCCAAGTTTTTAATTTGATAAATATTTTGTGATAAATGTATATTTCAAACAAAAACAAGAAAGAGAGTAATACATTAAATAAATTACACTGATATATATAATAGACAATTTCAATTGTTTTGTATAACCAACCAATCTCGCTTTAATAAAATAACGTTTGCCATGTTGCGTTTCTACCCTCGCGAAATATTTGCGAGGTGCAATGTATATAAAGAAATCATGAGCCTCGCGAATCTGTATGCGACTCTTGTCTCGCATACCCGCAAGTATTGCGGTTGACATAAACCGAGGTGCACCGTGCGCCGGATAAAGACGGGCTCGCGGGGGTCTTGAATATATTTCTGCGCTTCTTTCAGGCACCAGTCTGTTCGCGGTGGCCGCTCATGAATTCGGCCATTCCCTGGGATTGGCGCACAGCTCGGTCCAAGGTGCCCTCATGTATCCCTGGTACCAGGGACTGAGCTCCAACTACGAGCTGCCGGAGGACGACCGCCACGGGATTCAGCAGATGTACGGTAAGTTGTTTTCCTTCGCCGCATTAATACTTGCTAATGCTCGTTTAAGTATTATAAATTAGTATTAAATTTGAGTCGCGTAAGTTGTGGAGATCCGAGAACAAGAGAAAATCCTGATGGGATTAAGTTAAAATAACACCTTAAAAAGTATTTTTATAAATTTAAAATCGAATGCAAAGGCAAGAAAATTATGATAAACTGTAGGTATCGCATTAATATTGCCAAGTTAATGTTGCTAATACTGTTAATTATGAATTTAAAAAACAAAAACAGAAAAGTCAAAGTTATTAAAAGTGAATATAATTATAATTAATTATAATAAACTGTAATGCTGAAGAAACAATTTCATTATAAGCTTTGAGAAAGATTAAAATATTAATGTTACATTAATTTTACTAGCCGTTAGTCTTTGCGAAGCAAAAGCAAACGGAAACAGGAGCAGGAGTTATCCCCGTCGTGCCGCACAATTAGTATTCGTCCGCGGCTTCGCAGCCTCGTTCTCGAGAATGTCTTCGTATTCACGCGGTGTGAATCGAACGAGCGGGATGTACGAGCGGTTTATCTCGATCGTAAAACTTTCGGTGAGCGGCGATATAGTATATTATACCAGGCGAGATTTATTATAGCGCGCGTTATCGGCGTGAGATCGCGGCGTAGCGCGAGAGGCGGGCGAGCGCCGCTCGTGCAGTGTTTCAATTTCCGAATTTTGAGCACGCTGTGTGCGCGGGATTTAACCACGGGCATTAAGGCGATACCGTTGCAGTCGGCTCGGGCTCGTAATGCGCGACATAACGCTTGGCGTGTCGGCCGGCAATCGAGTATATTAGAAAAGTTGTTTGCTCTTTATGACCCGGTAAGCCTGGTGAGAGTATAGAGGCACGTACAGAGTAATTTGGCGAAGGTAGGACCTGTAATGGACGATATAAATTCCCCGGTCAAGTTTCTCCAGCCTCCGGTTTAAATATTTTGTCGAAGAAAAATATCAGGCATTTTTTTTTCTAAGATTGAATAAGGTTTAAAGACGCACTTATAATTGAACTATATGCATTTGAAGGGTACAAGGAAAGAACGATCAAAGTCTTTTTGTTTTTATCTGATCACGTTATTTTGTGACATTTTCAAAAAACTTTGATAATTTTTATCTGTCTCGAGCAAGAACAGTTATATTTATTGAAATAAGGTCGAAAGATATCGTGTGTGTGTGCTGAAAAAGAACGATCATAGTCCACGTGCTTGTGTGGGGAAGATGCCTTTATTTAGTTTATTTAATTAATGCAAACTATACGCATATTTCGAAGAATTAAATAAAATTAAGTAAAAAATATTATATATATATAATAATTTTTTAAACAGAAATTTAGTTCTAAAGTGAATGCACATATAGTTAACGGCAATTTTGGCAACTTCGCCTATGCTAAAGTTAAGCGCGAAATATGTTCAATGCTGAGCTATATCGCGTTACGTTCCCATTGTTGGAATTACCCCGCGTGATTTTGTCGCGCGCATAACGGAATCACAAATTGAGCACGTCGAAATTGCTTTAATCGCGCAGTCATGGGAAACAGCTTAGTTATATTCACCCAGCCAAACTGCACGCGAAAATCTACCGTTTGTTGTACGGGGTGTCGAGAATGTCGGAGTGATATACATTGTTACCTAAAGACGCGTTGAAACTGTAAATAGAATTATTCCTTTTAAAATTATCTTTTTTTTTTATCAATCTTTATTAGAGCGAGAACCTTACTCCGAACTTGCTGTGAAATATATGCGACATGCTGCAAAGTGGAATGAAAACAGGAGGGTAGGTCGAGGTTGAGACACCCTGGCTCTTTAATCGAGATTATACCGGGCATCGGTGCGCCAGCTACATCGAAAATTTGAATTTCGAGCAAGGATCTATATCTCGCAGTACAGTTTCGCAGTAGATAGGGCACTTTATAGTCCGGTGACGGGGTAAAGTTGGCCTTTCAGTAGCAAACTCGTTCGATAGTCAGCCGCCACGCCGCATAGCGAAACGCAGTTGCCCCCGCCGAATACTTGGTCGCCATAGCATCCCTACGGCGTTTAATGCACACCTGTGAGACGTGTGAAAATGCTGAAAAATGTAGGGACGCACGGAAAGCGCGTTAACGGAAAGTAAACGCGCGAGAAAGTCCATTGTTCGAGTATTTTTCTTTGCTTCACAGAAGAAACAACAACCGAGAAATTCTCTTCGCGAGTTTCTTGAATCTTATCTTAAATGTCAATCTTATTTTACTTCCAATTTTCTATATATATATATATATATATAGAAAATTGCCGTAAGACATGAATTTTTTCCAGGACAGTCCTGGAAACTGCCAAATGTCCCGGAATATAACGATGTAAAAAATAAAAGTCCCGGAACATACTTCCGGACCTATCTATATATATAAAGGAAGATGTCCTGACTGACTGACTGACTCACTCACTCACTGACTCATCAACGCCCAGCCCAAACCCCTGAACCGAATTTTTACCAAAAGTATATGAAATAGGGGTAGAATTTTCCGGGGAGTGCCACTATGTGTATAGCTTTTTGTTACCGATTTTCTGGAAACCGGTTTTTCTAAATTTTTTTATTTTTCGGGAAATAATTCACCGAATCTCAAAGAATTATAGACCAAACAGGGGTAGAAATTTCCGGGAAGTGCTATAAAGTGTATAATTTTTCGTTACCGATCTATTTGGAAGCCGGTATCGAAATTCTTTCAATTTTTTGAGAATTAATTGACCGAATCTTAAAGAATTGTATATGAAGTAGGGGTAGAATTTTCTGGGGAGCGCCATAATGTGTACATACAGTTTTTGTTACCGATTTTTTCGGAAACCGGTTTTTTTAATTTTTCAAATTTTTCAGGAAATAATTGATTGAATCTCAAAAAATTGTACATGAAGAAGGAGTAGAATTTCCCGGGGAGTGTTATAAAGTGTACTATGTTTTGTTACCGATTTTTTTGGAAACCGGTTCCGAATAATCAAATCTCAAAGAATTGTACATAAAGTAGGACTTGAATTTACCGGAAAGTGCGATCAAGTATATAATTTTTCGTTACCGATTTTTTTGGAAACTGGTATCAGAAGTTTGATGAATTTTAAAGAATTGTATATAAAACGGGTAAAATTTCCCAAGGAGTGCTATAAACTGTAGGGGAGAGTTGGCAATTACCGAGCCCCTAAGAACCGAAGCGTATATCTAAGCTCAGAAATGCTTCAAAAAAATAAACGGTGCAGTTTTAGATAGGTCATTTATTTGGCTATCCATATAGCATAGCAATAGTGTTGAAAGCTATACACAAACTAAAATATTAATAATTTTTCAAAAAATGAGAAAACGCGGTATTATCAAACTGGTCTGATAATATCGTGACCATGTCTGATAAAATCGTGCCCAGTTTAATAAAACTGTACCTATAAAAATTACTCTGGCTTCAGCCAGTGACATGAAGTAGAACACAATAACGAAATGTTTTTTTTTTATATTTATGCATTAATATCGTCTAGTAGGTACCTACATATAAAAATAAGTGAATGCGTTAACAAATAACAATTATTATAAATTCACATCAAAACTTAAGCAACGATCTTTTCTGTAAGCACCTTACATTGTAAACTAAACAGTCATGGTAACTCTTAACACACAGTTATCGTTATACCTATGAGTATTATACCTTGGGCGCGAAATTATCAAACTCAATCATTTCACTTTATAACCTTAAAATATATAGGAACGAAACGCGTGTTTCTAAAATCACTGTGCAATCTAATTTTATAATGTTTTAGCTTATCAAATCCGTCGGCATTATTTCTCCAATGTAAATATTATGTTACTCACCTCTTATCGAAACTACCAGCAAAATCGCAACGAGCAAGCAGAGAAGCTTCCAGAGCGCACTCTGTTTACATGGACGGCCGGAACGCATTGACGGCGCATCCAGGGGGGGTATTTCGTGTTACTTTATGATATTAACATCATTGTAGGCGCGTAATACAAATAGTTATTGAGATAAACAATGGCGCGGAATTGTCAACGGCGCGGTAATTGCCAACTCTCCCCTATAGTTCTTTGTTACCGATCTTTTTGGAAATCGGTTACGAAATTTTTCCAAATTTTTAGGAAATAATTGAGTGAATCTCAAAGAATTGTATATGACGGAATTGAACTTCAGTAGATAAAAAAGTAATATTTTTCAATTTATAGCATTTTAGAGAGAAAGAAAGAGAGAGAAGGGAGAAAAAGAGAGAGAGAGAGAGAGAGAGAGAGAGACTATTTTTGTGTCTTATTACACATGTCCTTCGGGGCGAAGCCCGGGTAACCAGCTAGTATATATATATAATGGATCTTAAAACTTTAAAAGTATATATATATATATACTTTAAAAGTAAACTATATATATATAAACTATATATATAGTTATATAACTATATAGTATATAACTATATAGTATATAACTATATATATATAGTTATATATATATATATATATAACTATATATATATAAACTTTAAAAGTATATATATGTATATATATATACTTTTAAAGTTTTATTAATATTACGAAAATATTATTGAGTAAATTAATATTCGAATAAATAAAAATTCCTGATCTGTCTGCCAATATCAAAGCAGAAACGTAAAAATTTTCCTCTACGGTATATATTCTAACTTTTAGCGTGCTGCGAGCTTAAAGCTGCCGGATGATAAAAATGATATATTATATCGTTGGAATAAAATTGCTAGAAGGACAACACGAACGAGCTTCCGGCCTGTTACGACGTTTGAAATAGAGAGGAGCTTCGATCCGCTGGTTTTTACGTGGCTGACTTTATGACGCAATGTTGTAAAACAAGGAATGCAGATATGTTGTACGTGCGGTGAAAATATACATTTCCTTGGCACGCGTTTTGTTCCGCATTTCCTGGCTTTTGACGTTTGAAATAAATCTTGCAAGAAGTTTTATATGATTTTCTAAATCTTATATCTTTTACCTTTGAGCTCGCGTTATTACTTATATTACTCGCAACATTGGATTTTTCAAATTCTTTCTGAATTTCCGAGTGCAATTTAAAGCACCAATCCCGCTTGTCTATTTGTATAATAGTCACGTGAATATCACGTTAAAAAGCCGCAATAAATTATAGCAACTACGATAATGGTCATTGCGTCTTAATAAATCATCTAAAAATTATATTTTTACTCATTTACTTAATTACACAGTATTAAAAATTCGATTGGTCCGTCTATTTGACAAACAATAAAAACACAAAAATCGCCGATATATCGTTCTACGTATATCTCCGAGCTGCACGCGAGACTGCATCTTGCACGATGATACACTATGTCGCTCTCATTACGGGCCGTCCGCTCTTTTCGGTTACACGGAGGCCGGGGGTGAAATGAAACGTGAATAAAATATAAAAAATGACCGGGTTTCGCGCGCTACTCATCCCCCATTTTCCCGCGGGGTACAGGGAGGCGACCACGGGATGGTGATTTAGTGTACTGCGTCAGAGCTTTGCCGGGGTGGAGGTTCTCCGGAGGATGGCGAATGTATTTTGATTCTTCCGCCCCTCTCCCCCTGCCTGTGCCTCTTCTACCTGTTATTTGTTATTCTCGTTTTCTAACTGTCTATCAGCGTTATCCTTTCCGCCTTGATCTTTCCGCGCGTGCTCGCTTGTTTCGTGCTGCGCTGCATCTGGGAAATGCCGTGCAAGAGGCGAGCTAACGTAGCGGAAAGGTGATTTTTACTTACGAAAAACGTTTATTTAGTATCACAAAACACAAAGGTTCCTTATATTCGATCCTTCAGAATAATAGCTTTTTATCGTAGACGACAATATTGCGGAAAATTACTTTTACGTATAAAATTATAATTTGATACACTAATTATCGCGATAATATATTACTTTAATTTAAAAAGTGTACAGTCTAACTTAAGTCTAATTTAATCTTATATAATTTGAAATAATATTTAATGATCTAATTTTTACCATAATATATTACTTTTCGATTAAGTAGGTTTGTCCGAAAATAAATGCACATAACGATTAAAAAACGATTCGAGCGCTTTCATCCTTTGTACAGACCTCGCTAGAGTGCATTGTTCTTCGTTTTTCACCCGCGACCTCCCATTTCTAGTTTACTCCGTTTCGTCCCGTACATTCTCCCCGGTTGCTGTCGGTGGTAAACGTATTACATGCGCCGCGTAGCACGGGGAAGAGAGAGCGCGAATGCGAAACGAGGGTTCGCATTTGTCTTCTCTGAAAGGATCCGCCATTGACGGATGCATTTGCTTTTGCGCTGCGGCGCGCTTCTCTGCTCGTCGCATCGTCGAATGCAAACAGCGCGACAGTGGGAATCAGCTTATTAGTCTCGTTCGCCATAATGAAGAAAGAGATCTTTACTCGCGGCGTAATTGCGGTGCTTCCGCTACCGTTAAGATGTTCCGTTTCGTTATTCGTTTAACGATTAAATAAATCAAGAATAAATCCGAGAATTACATGCGAAATAGAAATATCAATTAGAATAGTCATATTATTTAATATTTAATAATTATATTGTTATTTAACATTTAACAAAGAAGTCAAAGTGGCTGATAGAAGTATCTGTAAATTAAAAAAAAATTATTATTAAAGTTTCAAAGTTTCTTATGAAGTTTTAAAGTTTTTAACGTCAGAAAAGAGAAAAATCCACTTTAATCGTAAGTAATTAACATCCGCGTGTTTTAAAATAAATTGCAAAACATTTTATGTCACACGTGCATGGAAAGTGGCCGATTACGCACGCGACGCGCGCGTGATAGGCTACTTTCCACGCACTTGCAACATAAAATAGGGTATGCAACACGAGCGTGAAGTTGAGAATTCCCGGGTGCGGTGACCGCACTCGCCTTCGACTCGTGCGTCAACTCTGCACCCGTGAATTTTCATCTTCCAGCACTTGTTGCACAAATAACTATTATATCACACGTGCGTGGAAAGTGGCCCATTCCACGCGCACTATCTGTGCGTAGTGCGACAAATAGCCAATTTCCCACGCGAAAAATTCCCCACTCGAACCAGTGCAGGAATGAGACCCATACAGCACAGATTCTTGCAGAAAGCTTCCAGAAAGGTTTCAAAAACATTTCAACCTTTCACATTTCATGTGTAACATCTCTGAAAGAATTCTGCAATATGTCATATAAAATGTTGTATAGAAATGTTTTTTAAACCTTTCACATGAAGATAATTTTTCAAAACTTTTAGTTGAGTTATCTCTGAATCGTTTCACATGAAATAATTTTATAAATCTTTCAGTTGAGCTGTTTCTAAAACCTTTCTCACGAAATAAATTTGAAAACGTTCAGTTGATTTATTTCTGAATTGTTTCATATGAAATGATTTTGTAAACCTTTCAGTTGAGCTGTTTCTGAAACCTTTCTCACGCAATAAATTTGAAAACTTTCAATTAAGTAATTTCTGAATCGTTTCATATGAAACGATTTTGTAAACCTTTCAGTTGAGTTTTCGATGAAACTTTATACACATCTAGGAGAAGTAAATATAGACGAATTTAGAAATTTTTAATTGCAGCTCTAAAAACCACACCCATCATATGTAGGGCTTTTTGCTTTTCTCAGATATAAATTATTAATATTATATTATGTAATGATATACGAATCTTTTATATTAACGCCGTTGTGGTCACACCTCCTAAAAATAACGTAGTAGTCACACGGGGTCCAATGGACCCCACAACAGTTGCCATTTGCGTTCTTTTTGATGTATCAACTCAAACCTTGAACTGGAATTTAGTTTATGACTTTCTCTTTATAATCCAATAATTTTTAAAATTGTTTTATGTTGAAAAAACGCAAGAAAAAAATTTTTTTCGAAAAATTTGACTTTTTTCACAAAAATATTAATCAAAATTTTTTGAGATAGAGCAAAAAAACTTTATGCGTTTTACTCTCGAAATAGTATTTATACTTTTAAGGAAAAAAAAGCCTGGGGTCCACTGGACGCCATGTGACCACAATGGGTTAATATAATCAATTGTTGTTGCATTGTTTTTAATATTTGCCAGTTAATAAATAATTTCAAATTTTTGAACACTAAAGATGCTTATATACGATATGAACATAACCTAGAAGGAATTAAGCATCAGAACCAGAGGATCGTCACTAGCCCGTTCGATCATGGAAGTCAAGCAACTTTGAGTGCGGTTACTACTTGGATGGGTGACCGCCTGAATAAAAAAAATACGGCAATATATTTCGGAAACCTTTCAACACATTTTCTCAGAAAGGTTTCAAGTGCGAGAATCGCGGACATTTTGCTATTCCAGAGCTGTCTCAGAGATGTTGCAGAAACATTTTGAAATATTTATGACATGTTTCAACTCCATCAGATGAAACATTTTTTAAATATCTCTGAAAGGTTTCAGATATATTTTGGTAAACTTTCAGCACTGTTTCAGAAAGGTTTCAAGTGCAAGAATCGCGGACATTTTGCTATTCCAGAGATGTCTCAGAGCTGTTGCAGAAACATTTTGAAATATTTATGAGATGTTTCAACCTATCGAATGAAACATTTCTTAGATATTTCCGAAAGGTTCTTGTGCTGTATGGGAATATTCCCGCACACAATGCGGTCACGCAGCGATCACCCACACGAGTGTCCAATTCTCAACCCGCACGTGTTACACACCCTATTTTATATTACAAAGTGCGTAGAAAGTGACCCATTCCGTGCGCGCCATCTGTGCGACAAATAGCTAATTTCCCACGCGAGAAATTCCTCACTCGAACCCGTGCAGGAATGAGATATTCCCGCACGCAGTCTATTGGATATCGACTATCAATTAACCGCGTAAAGTATTTTTCCAATATTATAAATGTGATATATATCATTTATCTCCCTCCCCCATCTCTTTCTAATTTATTTTATCAATTTTTATCGGTATCGTTCATCAAACGTGCGGGAATATTTCATTCCTGCACGGGTTTGAGTGGGGAATTTCTCGCGTGGGAAATTGGCTATTTGTCGCACAGTGCACAGATGGCGCGCACGGAATGGGCCACTTTCCACGCACGCGCGCGTGTGATATAAATAACTATTATTTGTAAGAGTTTTTTTTTCAATTTTACGTAATCATCTAGAAAAACTTACAAGAATGATAGATTTAAAAAATATTTTGTCACTAAATTTACAAACGTACAAAAGATATCTATCTAAACTTAACGAAAGGCGAAAGGTTTTCAGTGCATTCTTGAGTTTTTGGACGGTCACGGTAAGCTGGCGAACTTGTGCCTGTAGATGCTTTATCTTATCGTTGTCCTCCTTCAGCTCCTCCATCGCTACCTCCCAGACGATCTTCGCCTCTGCCGGCACTTTCGAGATCTCGTCCCAGTTGACGCTCTTGAGGTAGCGCACATACTTGATCGGCTGTTCCTTCATCTCCTCCTTCGACAACATATGAACACGACGTTCCCTTGAAAAAGAGAGCAGCGCGCTCGTCATACGATATCGCCGATATCGGGAAATCTCGAAGCTAAATTATTACGATACGATCGGCGCTAGAGATCAATCATCAGATTGCTTATTCAATTTCGGGAGAGATTAAACGCGAATTACGATTCCGTACATTTTTTCGCGCGTTTTTCCGGTTAAGCTCTAATTAAAATACCAGGAGATGCGTATTTTAATAAAAGTTCCAGGGAACTATTTGTTTAAATTGTCGATCAACTGTCACTTTATTTTGGATGAATAATTACGAATAATTACAAAGATCAATTATCTTCTTACCTCGTGATGGTCGGTCTTCTGAGCCTGGAAAAAATTGTACGAAATTCACACCATATTATTATTAGACTACCAAAAGATCCAGTACAAACCGTAAAATGACGATTTTTTTCTAATTGATTGTATAACGGTCGTGTTTTATTTATTATTATTATTCACAATAATTAATTAAATTATTAAAGTACATTTTTATTTTAAAAAAGGGAAAAAAATGAGTTTTAGGGACGATTCAATAATAAATTTTTTAATTGAGCAGATTCGATGTTTGAAGGTGACTTCGATTAAACTGTGATTTACTTAATCAGTAATTAATTCAAACATTGTTTGTTGCAAAACTTCCATAATTCGTTATTTCTAATTGAATTTTTTTTTCTATACATTAACCCTCCGTAGTTGCACTGGGTCAATTTGACCCGAGCCTCATCTTTGGACGTAAATATCTTGCGCGTAACTTGAAACATTGCATTCAACGTACGATTACACCTGGACACCGAAAACTATGAAGCGCACTATCTGGATCCCGTCATCGGCAACCTGGGACACGTGGACATCGAATTCAAGGTATTAATACACGTAGACACCGAAAACTACGGAGCGCACTATGTGGACCTTGTCATCGGCAACTTGGGACACCTAGACATCGAGTTCAACGTACGATTACACCTAGACACCGAAAACTATAAAGCGCACTATCTGGATCTTGTCATCAGCAACCTGGGACATGTGGTCATCGAATTCAAGGTATTAATACACGTTGACACCGAAAACTACGGAGCGCACGATGTGGACCTCGTCATCGGCAACCTGGGACACGTAGACATCGAATTCAACGTATTATTACACCTGGACACCGAAAACTATGAAGCGCACTATCTGTACCTCGTCATCGGCAACCTGGGATACCTAGACATCGAATTCAAGCTTGATTCATAAGAATCAATATATATTATATATATATAGCTAATTTACTTAAATAGAAATCTTCCTCCTGACCGATAAGTCTATCGACCTTTAATTTACCTACTAGATCGTTCGAAATACGCACGCGATATCGAAACTGGCGATACCTGCGCCGCCAGCGTCGAAAAAGTGAAAATGACGTTTCTCTGAAATAATCATAATATTTTG
Source organism: Temnothorax ravouxi (assembly GCA_030770255.1). Lineage (NCBI taxonomy): Eukaryota > Metazoa > Arthropoda > Insecta > Hymenoptera > Formicidae > Temnothorax > Temnothorax ravouxi. The sequence continues at coordinate 40,056 of JASTWP010001117.1, forward strand.
AATAAGTCGGCGTTAGGAGAAGAAGTATCTTAATAAAAAATTTTCACATTTGGACTTTGCGTCGCAATATCTCCGCTCGTAGGGCACGTAGCGGAATATTATAAGAGAAACCTCCCCCCCCCCTCTAATTGGACCCCAAGCTATCGATTAAGCCTACTTACAATTTGAACTTGATCCGTTCACTCGTTATCGAGATCTCAACATCTCTGGTACTCGCAACCCGTTGCGTCGCGTAAAAGAGTCACGGTGCGGTCTCGCTCCGCGTGTACTTGGCACGAGACACTACCGTGTCTCTTGATAATTCCATGTACAATACTGTTTTTCTTTTTTTTTTCTCTCTTTCTGTTTGTCTCTCTGTTATTTTTAATTTATATCGAATCGTAAGATTACAAAGACAAAATCGGATATTACTATACGAAATTTTATATGTATACATCATTATTGATCTGTGTCTAAATACAAAGTAGCTTCCCAGATTACCTATATCTATCGAGGTACGTTACTACCCATGCGCGCACCGAAATGCGCGTATACGTTTATACATCCACACATATTGTACATTATACGCACACGCATGCGCCGTACTTGAGTCTTACATGTCAGATGGTATCTCCTGCGCGTCTTCGGAATGTTGCCTGCAGAGAATGCAACTCATCGAGGCCATCTCGAGGCTCGTATGATGCACAACGTCGCTTCCACGATTGATGGTACGATCCAAGTCACGAACGCGGATCAACGCGGACTGACGACCGCGTCGACCGCACTAAAGCGAAAGATCCTTGATGCGCGACATGCGCGTCGTCTTCATCTCACACTGACACGCCATTGGTTGCGCTCACCGCTGCTCCGACCGACATGTCAGAACACTGCACCGCGGTGATGGAAACTGGCGCGATATTCGAATGAGCAATTCTCGAACTTAAGAATGAAAAGAAAGAGAGAGAGAAAGAAAGAACAGAAGAAAAAATGATGATTTTGGTTTCGATATCATAAAACACTTAAAGAGATATAATAAATAAATAAATTTATTTATAAATTAACTTTAATTAAATTAAAATTGTAAATTTTTTATTGTAAATTCTGACGTTTTATTTTTTTCAAAAATTTTTATAAAAATTATAGAAAAAATTGTTTAATTTTTTAATTGTATCTATAATATGAATTGCATTAGCTATCCCAATAATATCAGGAAAATCATAAAATCACTATAATATGTCACAAAATTCAGTTGCTTTGATTTTCGGGTATGAATAATAACAGAAGAAAAGCGATTTTATTTTATTCGCTCTTCGGAAGAGAATGCAATATCTTTTGAAACTCCACTTGCAAAAGCAACCTGGTCGTCTTTCGAAGAATTTTTTTAACCATAAAGCGCGCAATGATTCTACACGTATACAAAAATTGGTCGGTGTAACTTTTGTGAGGGGGTAATAAAATACACGATACGTGCGTCACGCGAAATATTTACGACGGCCGATGCTTGCGCGCGTGAATCCAAAAAGATGTGCCCGGGATACGGGAACACTACGAGCAACGCGCGAAAGAAATCCCAAAATAGATCGCGTGCATCCCGATCCTACGTTTTATTTTTGACTATACAACTCGTTCGCGCCTCGCTTCCCCGTTTTTTATTGTTTACGGCATCAATATTTGCGCGCAGCGCAGCAAAAATTACGTGATGACCCGTGCGGAGAAAAATAAACGTGAGGAAAAAAAGAATGGGCACAGTAACAACTGTGCCGCAAACACGTAGAACTACGTCTACTACACAGTATGGGCACAGCAACAGTTGAAAATGTCTACTATAACGAAACGGAAAGAAATAGAGAGTTCGGTCTGGATTTTTCATAAAGGGGACTTCTTAAGCTTTAAATTGAGATGTCAATGATTACTCTACGATTATTAGTTTCGAAGATAAAAACGTTCAAAATGTGACATGTTTTCGTTGCATCTACAAGAAATTTAGCTAAACTGTCTAACGCTACTATATCTAAACGGAAAGAAATAGAGAGTTTGGGCTGGATTTATCATAAATGGGACTTCTTAAGCTTTAAAATGAGATGTCAATGATTACTCTACGATTATTAGTTGCGAAGATCTAAACGTTCAAAGTGTGACATATTTTCGTTACATCGTTAAGAAATTTAGCTAAACTTTTTAACGCTACTATATCTAAACGGAAAGGAATAGAAGGTTCGGGCTAGATTTATCATAAATGGGACTTCTTAAGCTTTAAAATGAGATGTCAATGATTACTCTACGATTATTAGTTGCGAAGATCTAAACGTTCAAAGTGTGACATATTTTCGTTACATCGTTACATCGTTACATCGTTACATCGTTACATCGTTACATCCGTGGATACCCCCCATACCGCGGAGAAAGACGTAGTTCTACGTCAAAAAAAGGAAATGCTGTTGCGGAATCAACAACAGCATTTTGCATTACAATCGTCGCGCGAAGAATCGCGATTCGCTTGACTTCTCTCGAATTATAAACGAAAAGTGTTTTCTACTCTTGGCAAAGAAGAGCAAGGCGGGAACTACAGGCGGACTTTACAACTTAAGAGAGTTACTGTTACTAAGGTGACACGAAAAGGTTCTGCACATTGTATAGTAACTTCTAATCCGACGTGCCCAGTTTTCTTCGACTCTGTAGTTTTGAAATTGCTTGCCCTTATAACCGATTATATCTATACATTTTATAGAGGTAAAGAATAATATCTCCGATTTTTGGAATTAGAGTTAATACTTTTTCAAATAGATCTAGAGTTTAACTTATATAATAGTGAAGGATCTTATGTCCATTATTACTGGTTCCTAAGATACAATGTTTAGAAAAAGTATTAGAAATTTTCATAGAAATAATAAAATTTAAATCATGTTTTCTCTAAATTTCTAATAATCGAGATACAATTCTTTACCTCTAATCTAAAGTATAGATATAATCATTTTTCGCGGTGGAATTAATTTCGTAAAAATGCATTTGTAATAAAATTAAATAAGTTACATATTGAGTTTCGTTATTAAGATAATTCTAGAAGAAATTCAACAATTTTTAATTTTTTTTCACGTATCTATCGTTGAATATGTATAACGTAAAATACTTTGCACGTTTTTCCTTTATTGAATTAATTTGTTCGAGGATGGCAGTTCCACGTTAATCGAATCACCGAGGAAACTTTAACTTTATGTGGACGATAGTACATGCAAAATTCAATAAGAGAACTAATTATACATGAATTCGTTCAGTCTTTATGAGTCACATTACATAGAAAGTATTGCAATCGTCGTAAATATTAAATGGTATAAATATAGTTAAACAAATATCGTCCGTGTTTTGTTCTCTTTCTCCGTGTGCGACCTGTGTTCCATCACTCATTGTAGTACCCGCGAACAGTACAGTTGGAACCCCGAGGTACTAAAAACCGCACCCGCGATCGCCAGTCCAGGAGATCCATCTTCGTCACGTGTCAATTTTTCGCGAAGTTACAGCATCCGCAAAATTACGCGCGCGTGTTCGTTTTATGAATGAGGGCGTCACGGGTGAGAGTAGGGGAAGAATGGGATAGGTCGTGCCTACTATGCGCGTAGTAGCTTAGTAACGCGTATACTCAGCTGACTCGCCCGCTTGAACGAGTCTCATCGCTTCATGCGACGGAATGCCTCACTATAAGTCTGTTCTATAGCTAAACTTCTTACACAGTTCATCTTTTCTCTTTTTTTTCTTCAATTAACGTGAAAAGACAAAGAGGAAAGATAAGCCGTGCAAGAAGTTTAGCTAAAAAAAACGTTCCCCGATATTTCCAATCAGATAAATTCGCCGCGAGTTGCGACGAATTGCGTACTTACAAATGCCGCAAGTTTCGCACATCCGATGGATCTGGAATCGATTTTGTTTGCGCGAGATATGGTTGATTTATTTTAAAAGGATTATTACGTGATTTATTTGATTTATTCTAGAAAGCACTATATATCTCGTAAGAAAATGGAACGGTCGCTTATTTTAAAGTTGAAATTATTAATAATAAACGACGTGATAAAAATTACGATATCTTTTGCATATCTTTTACATATACTTTCAGTAGCGAAGAATACAAGCAGCTAGCACAGACAGCATACAGAGGGTGAAATTTTGAAGTTCGCGTTCGATAAACTTGGAATCGTGCAGCTCTGGCAGACAGTTCGCGAGATATAGTTGAATTGTATAGTCAATATGAAACGCTCTTATAAAATTGAGGACAAAATAACCATGTCATTAAAATCGTAATCGTTTCCTGTGTACTGCCGTCCCTACGTCTCGCGTTCTTTATGATATACAAATGGAGTTTTGCTCGCCGTGTACAAGAATATCAAAATAGTTTAAAACAAGATTGGTTGAAAATAGAAGAATCTTGCTTTATTAGAATAATCGAAGTAATGACTTCCATCAATTTTTTCCTGAAACTAATCTGAGGAAAAGGCAAGAAAAAAAAAGAATGGGCACAGTAACAACTGTGCCGCAAGCAACACGTAAAACTACGTCAACTGTCACTATTTCATGTTAAAGTATTCGTGATCAAGGGAGGCCAAGGCCCACACAGGGCTGTAACGCCGAGTTCATCATCAGTGACAGTTGACGTAGTTCTACGTGTTGCTTGCGGCACAGTTGTTACTGTGCCCATTCTTTTATAAAAGGGACTTCTTAAGCTTTAAAATGAGATGTCATTTATTAGTCTACGATTAATAGTTTCGAAGATCTAAACGTTCAAAGTGAGACATGTTTTCGTTGAATCTACAAGAAATTTTGCGAAACTTTAAAACGCTACTATAACGAAACGGAAAGAAATAGAGAGTTCGGTCTGGATTTTTCATAAAGGGGACTTCTTAAGCTTTAAATTGAGATGTCAATGATTACTCTACGATTATTAGTTTCGAAGATAAAAACGTTCAAAATGTGACATGTTTTCGTTGCATCTACAAGAAATTTAGCTAAACTGTCTAACGCTACTATATCTAAACGGAAAGAAATAGAGAGTTTGGGCTGGATTTATCATAAATGGGACTTCTTAAGCTTTAAAATGAGATGTCAATGATTACTCTACGATTATTAGTTGCGAAGATCTAAACGTTCAAAGTGTGACATATTTTCGTTACATCGTTAAGAAATTTAGCTAAACTTTTTAACGCTACTATATCTAAACGGAAAGGAATAGAAGGTTCGGGCTAGATTTATCATAAATGGGACTTCTTAAGCTTTAAAATGAGATGTCAATGATTACTCTACGATTATTAGTTGCGAAGATCTAAACGTTCAAAGTGTGACATATTTTTGTTACATCGTTGAGAAATTTAGCTAAACTTTTTAACGCTACTATATCTAAACGGAAAGAAATAGAGAGTTCGGTCTGGATTTATCATAAATGGGACTTCTTAAGCTTTAAAATGAGATGTCAATGATTACTCTACGATTATTAGTTGCGAAGATCTAAACGTTCAAAGTGTGACATATTTTCGTTACATCGTTACATCGTTACATCGTTACATCGTTACATCCGTGGATACCCCCCATACCGCGGAGAAAGACGTAGTTCTACGTCAATAAGAGTATCAGTCACGTTATTACAATTGTGTTCTTAGTTCGGCATTCATATTCGGATCTCATATTTAAGATCGTCTTAAGTACAATCTTAAGATGTTATGAATCAATTACATGAGCCAAAGCACATTATAGCATCTTAAGATTGTACTTAAGACGATCTTAAATGATAAGAGCCGACTATGAGTACCGGTCTTAGAATTATGTAAAAATGTATTCTATTATAAATGACAGAAATGGTAAAAGATCTAGAAGTATATTCTTAAAGTTATACATACTGGATTCTTTGTTTATTATCCAAAATTTAAATTCTGTACATGTATAGAATATATTTATTATATAATTGTACAAATTCTCGCAAATTTATGCATACTCATAAATCCGTCGGTTGTAACATTTGTCCAAAGAACTTCTCAACGATATATTTTCTTGAGTGAAGTCTCGCAGAACCGCATTTCCACGGGATCTTGCGTCTATACTCTTGCCGCTTGCATTCCCGTGGCGCGGTGAAACTCGCGCCCGAATTCTTCTCTTCGTTCGTCGCGGCGTCGCGTCGCCGGCTTTGTTTCATCCATTCTCTCTTCCTCTGAAAACCAACGAGCGGATGTTTCCGACAGATCGGCCGTTCTCATCCCACCGCGCCGCGGCACCGTCGCCTTCCAGGGATGAAAGCGACTTTTCGTCGGATTACACGGAAACGCGAGCCGCCTGCTTCCCCCGAAAAGCACATCCGCTTGTCTTTTCTTCCGCCTTCCTTCTCTCGTGCGTGAAGAAAAATGCATTCGCAAACGCGAATCGGTGCAAACAGACCGTAATTTTCTGTCTTTGTATCGTCTATGACATCCGCTTCGTTGATTACACGCTATCGTATCGAAACTGTACGTGTCTCCGCAATTTTTGCGAGAAATCGTGCGAAGAAAGGAAGGGAAAACTGTTACCGAGAGGAAATGGTTTGCTCTTATTCGACGCTGTGATTTCACCGAATTGAATTTTGCTCGCAGTTGCGCTCAATTACGGTTTTATCATAAATTGATGAGATGTACGTTTTTGCGAGTAATTTAACAATAATGAGAATTGCTTTTGCAATCTTAATAAAAAATATTTTATAAACGTTTTAAGGATGTTTTATATAGTTAGGCAAAATGTAACGAAGTTGATGAAAATTTAATATCATATTCTGTATACTCTTTCAAAGTTCGGGGTCCAAATCGATTCACAATTTAGATAAAAAGTTATCAATTCTTGAAAATCCGTTTTACAAAGGGTTTTACAGAGAAAAGTGTAAACATTAAAAAATGTAACCAATATAATAATATTTTACACACAAGCAGATCATCAACAAACAAAAATATAGCAACAAAATTTGAAACGATTTACAATTTTTTTTTTTGAAAATTTTTTTTGAAAAAAATAGTAGTAACAGTTATTTACATTCACTAAATTTACGTCTTTTACATTCTATTAGATGTTTCGTAACTATTTATATACATTTTTTTGTCTTTGGATCTCTGGAGAATTAATATCAGAGTTTTTAATATTTCTTGCATACTTTTGGTTGGGACTGTGCCTATAAAATATCCTTAACTGTCGTATATAAAATCTCGTTTCCCTCTTGTTTTAATTCTTTCCATCTATTTACTTTTATATATAGGGGAGACCGGGGCAAACTCGACACCGGGGTAAACTTGACATTAGGCTTTTTGCCAATTTAAATCTATCGTAGAAACATGCCTTTCCTACTGTAAATGCGTCTTTATATGCCAGTATTATCAACGGAATTTGGTGACATTCTAAGTTATGGTGTAATTTTTAGCGCGACATAAGCGTTTTTGACGAAAAAAGTAATTTTTTTGATCTCTCAAAAATTTTTACTCTTTCATCGAGTTTTACTCTTGCGAATCTACCATTAAGTGATTTTTATGGGAAATTCGATGCTTTATATGAATCTGATAATAGTTTTTGCATATTTTCAAAATTTTTATATTTTTGGAGTGACAAAAGTGAAAAACGACATTTGGGGCAAAGTCGAAACCGCGCCGTTTTATCGGCTTCCAATAACAAACGTTGCTTGTCATGCAGCTATATGACCCATGACAAATGTGTGCGCACGTCTAATCGCGAATTTACTTGCATAAATTGTTTTTCAGACATGATAGTTTAGATGAAAATAATTGAATGTTCAATAATTTTTGTTCTCATTATTTCCAATGATTGTTTTACGAATTTTTACACTTTCTAAATACACGATAAACAATGTATGTTTATAGTTTCAGACAATAAAAAGTAAGTTCCAGATCAAATTGTGTCGATCAGGCAAAGTGTCGAGTTTGCCCGGGAATTTTTCAATTTGAAAATTTGTCTTTGCGTCACTTTTCCTTTCCTGGAGGCAAAACTAAGCAACGTACAGCAAAATTTTCTTAAGCAATTTTGTACCTGAAGGAACACTCTTTAAATATGCACTATTGAATTTGCTTGAAATATTTTGTTATAATTTTAATTTTAATTAATTGTTGAAAATTGCCTTTGAAATATCGTGTTCGAGTTTGCCCTGGTCTCTCCTATATATCTTTTTTTATTTTTACAATTTGTTATTTTTTTATGCATTTTTAATAACAAGTGGACATCGCGGCGGGGATCTCATGTACTGCATTTTTCCTCTTATTGTTACTTTCTGCATGTCTGTATTCTTTAGTTATTATACGATTTTCCACGGAAAAGAAGTTTCCAGCGCAATAAACTTTATTCTCTTTGAGCGATTTACTGTTTGCAAGGAGAGGGAAGACAAATACCTTTCCGTGGAGGTGCGTGCTAAAAAAGCACACTTTCAATAAAAAAGCGGCTCTCGCGGGAAAACCCGTGAGAGGGATGCGGTCATCAAAGTATCATTTGGATCCTTCAATTATTGTGCCCCTCTCGTGACCGACTCGGCGAAATCGCTTCATTAACCTATCCGAGTGGCTCTCGTCTAACACTTCTTCGTGCCTTGGCATCTCTGTTACTCTTGTTCAAGGATTCCTATTTTATTAATTGTGACTTGAAAATTAATTGTGCTCCGTAAAAAGGTAGGAAGATGTTATACGTCTTGTACGAGATAGGAATTGTTAAGTTTAATTAATGTCCAATGATGGTACTTATCCCGTTATTCCGCTCGGCAACAATAAACGAATTTGACTTAATTGCATTAATACGTTATTTTTCTCTAATATTAAAGAGAGAGAGAGAAAGAGAGAGAGAGAGAGAGAGAGAGAGAGAGCCAAAGTAAAATTGTATTAAGACATCGCCTACAGTTTAATTTCGTAAGTGCTAACGGTAATAAAAGCTGCTTTTATATTTATAATAAATAACGCGATGTCGACAAACGTGGGGGGGTGTTTCTTTTCAATTCGGCCAATTATACTTATCGATACATCTTACGATTAGTTCAAGCACTACTTTTTTTATTCTTCCATTTATTGCGTTTCTTTATATCTTGATGCGGCCGAGCGCGGTAATCTATGTTTGTTGGGAACTCTCGCGACTTCCTCTCTCCGTGAACTTCTTAATCTCGCCCTCTCGAACTTCGAGGGATGAAAAAGAAAGAACGGGGAACGAGTTGCAACGTAGGCGGAAAGAAGTTAAGAAATCTGCAAACTTTGACGATATACGTGTACAGAACCGTCGCCGCTTTAGCGGTAGGCGCTTGAAAACTCGAGCGATTGTTGTTGAACACGAGATAATTTCTCCTATTCCAGCTGCTGCAGCAACAACAATCCGACCAGAAGTTTACTTTACTGTAAAAACGAACGAGAGAATTTTGTCTGCAATTATTGATTCCTTGGTCTTTTTTTAAGGAAGGAAAAATATTTGGCGAATTTTTTTTTTCAGAAATTATTCAGATTTAATTTATTTAGTATTTGTAGAAATTCATGCAAGGGTTTCTCCTTTTTTTCTAAAAGTGTTTAAATTTAATTTATCTAGCATTTATTATTTAGCATTTATTAGCTTATTTGAATTTTTTTACATAATTTCGATATATTGAAGATTTATATAAATCTCTGTATTCTCTCTCTCTTCAAATAGTGTCAATTCTGTACAATCGTGATTAAATTTATCTAAAATGTTTACGACTTGAGCTTTCAACTCTTTTGAAGTGAAAAAAAATTGCACTCGCATTTCTATATAAATTGAAATGAAGTTAAGCTCGAATTTTCTTCAAGTGAGACCGAGGGAAAGAGGGAATGAAAGAGGGTGTGATATTATCGTATCCTATACGAATCTACAAAGTCGAAGAAAACATTTGTTCCGTAAAATACGATCGAAGTTTACGACGCGGAGGTCAAAATCGAGGAAACAACGTTTCCATAGTACGGGCATGGTTTATCCTGGGCACGAAGATAAAGGTTATTGGTACGGGCTTTCGCAAACAAAATTGCGATGGTTCCCGGGTCCGACCGGTGGTTTATGGGCGACGAGCATACGTGTCGACGGCGTACATCACGTCGATGGACTCCGGAAAAGAGTGGAGTCGTGCGTCTTTCATCTTTTGCGAGATAGTGTTTAATGTCTTATTTTACTTTACTCTGCCGCAAATTCATAATTAAAGAAAAGTCCCCTATTATGAGACAGGATCTTAATATGAGATATGTTAAAATATCAAATACTTTTACTTCGCCAGTGAGTAGTGAAATTAACAAAACTCCTTTACTTCGGCCGGACTGGCTAATATTTATTTAACAAGCACCTTGTGCGGTCGAAGCAAAGGAGTTTTGTTAATGAGATATGTTAAGCTAAAAGGCCCTATATAGGCCCCATCTGTTGATCCCACCATGAAAAAATCCCGCCATCTCATATTAGGTTGCCTATCTCATAATAGGGAACTTTCCTCTATACTATCTAAATTTAGAGTAGTTTCGTGATTATTGCGATAGTCATTCTAAAAGAGAGGTTCAGCTTGTTGTTTATAGAAGAGAGACTTAAGTTCGCAAGAGCTTCCTTATAAGGTGTTTAACGCTTGGCCGCCTCTAGACACTCCCCCCGTGAGAATTTACGCCTCTTTTCTGCTAGTTGGTATGCTCCTCGCAGCTGTTTTCCCGCTGCCATATATCTCCTTTGCCGGTCATAAATTGGATCTGTTTGTTAAGCCTATTATGGGGTTGCTTTGTCAAGTAAGTTTGGGTACTCTCTTAGTCTTAAATCAAACTTTGATACCGAAAGTACTGTCAAGTTGTTCAGAACAGAACACACGCGGACGAGCGAAAAGGAATCTAATCTATAGAAATTGTAAATTAATTCAAGTCCTATTTTTTAAATATCTTTATTCATATATAGAACAAACGTTAAATCCTTAAAACAAGGCGCTAATTTATGAGACGCTGAAAATGAGCGTCAACAAGGTGAACGTGGTGATTTCGCTTTGACGCTAGCGTCAAAGAAATGAAGTTGAATTTGTTTAATATTCAGCGTCGTCGCTGAATCGTCGTTAATCGTCCCAGTATAATCAACCATAGACTTCGGAATACGTAAAATATTAAATATTTTTTAATTTAAAAATTAAATTTTTCAATGTTATAATACTAAATGTTATAATTATTTAATGTTATAATACTAAATGTTATAATACAAAGTTAATACTTCAAATTTTTTAATTAAAAAAATAAATGTTATTAATAAATAAAATATTTGTAAACGTATTAAACAAATAAATTCCCAAAACTCTTCCTAAAAGTTATTCTTTTCTAAGTTCGGGTACTAGGACATAACAAGTGGTAGACGTAATCTTTGTATCTCGAAATCTCGAAAATCTTTGTATCTCGAAAAATCTCGAAAAAATCTAAGCAGTAGTATTTTTATTTCCAAAAAATTATAAATCAAGTGATACACATCACAAAATTACGTTACCTTATCACAAATGAGTCGTGCTTCAAGTGATCTATTACAATTACAAAAAAAATGATATCTCTTTTTAAATTACAGCGCCAATTACAGAGAGAACATACACTGAGATAAAACATTTGTCGATCCCATGAAATATTTAGTCCGATACGTTCAACTAAACATTTTAGTTAGTTAACTAAACATTAGTTTAATTAATTATTTCTTGTATAAAAAATACGAAATAAATTGTTGAAACAACTAATATTTAGTCAACTAACTAAAATGTTTAGTTGAACGTATCGAACTAAATATTTCTTGGGATTAACAATATTTTTTCTTAGTGTATTTTTCGAGATACAAAGATTACGTCTACCACTTGTTACTTAGGTTTTTTCGAGGTGAAGAATTACATTACAGAGGTAACAATACAAAATACAAATATTTTATTACAATATTTAAACCCAACAAGGGAATACAAGGTATTTAAATACAAAGTTTATATATGTATTTTAAAAGATTTAATCGCATCGCAAAGAATTACAGAGGTAACAGTACAAAATTAAAATATTTTATTAAAATACATAAATTTTTCTTGTCAAAAAACTTGGCGCTGCTAGAGAGAGAGAGAGAGAGAGAGAGAGAGAGATCTTTTACAAATGTAAACATTACTTATATTATATACTTATTCTATACTTAATTCTAATCGCTTTAAAATCTAAACTTACCCTATACTTAATTATAAGCCGCATTATTCACCATGACACACACACACACACACACACACACACACACACACATCACCCACATCCATATCACTCGACATACACACCATGCTGACCTAATTTTGAGGTCTAGCTAGCAGCGCCAAGTTTTTTGACAAGAAAAATTTATGTATTTTAATAAAATATTTTAATTTTGTACTGTTACCTCTGTAATTCTTTGCGATGCGATTAAATCTTTTAAAATACATATATAAACTTTGTATTTAAATACCTTGTATTCCCTTGTTGGGTTTAAATATTGTAATAAAATATTTGTATTTTGTATTGTTACCTCTGTAATGTAATTCTTCACCTCGAAAAAACCTAAGTAACAAGTGGTAGACGTAATCTTTGTATCTCGAAAAATACACTAAGAAAAAATATTGTTAATCCCAAGAAATATTTAGTTCGATACGTTCAACTAAACATTTTAGTTAGTTAACTAAATATTAGTTGTTTCAACAATTTATTTCGTATTTTTAATACAAGAAATAATTAATTAAACTAATGTTTAGTTAACTAACTAAAATGTTTAGTTGAACGTATCGGACTAAATATTTCATGGGATCGACAAATGTTTTATCTCAGTGTATGTTCTCTCTGTAATTGGCGCTGTAATTTAAAAAGAGATATCATTTCTTTTTTGTAATTGTAATAGATCACTTGAAGCACAACTCATTTGTGATAAGGTAACGTAATTTTGTGATGTGTATCACTTGATTTATAATTTTTTGGAAATAAAAATACTACTGCTTAGATTTTTTCGAGATTTTTCGAGATACAAAGATTTTCGAGATTTCGAGATACAAAGATTACGTCTACCACTTGTTACTTAGGTTTTTTCGAGGTAAAGATACTACTGCTTAGGTTTTTTTGAGATTTTTCGAGATACAAAGATTACGTCTATCACTTGTTACTTAGATTTTTTCGAGATATAATATGTTAAGAAAAATTAAAGCTACTACTACCTGGGTGAGAAAAAAGTTATATGTACTACTTGGGTTTTAATTTTTTTTTAAATAAAGATACTATCTTTTGGGTTTTTTCGAGGTACAAAGATATTACGTACCATTTGGGTTTTATTAAAATATTTTTTAATTTAAAATTAATGATACTATCATTTGGTTTTTTTTCGAGGTAACAACTACGCGTGTACTTGGCGCCTTTTTTTTACCTTTTTGAAAAAGGTAATTTTGTACTGATATCATGCATTTTGTAGTGTTACGTATCTTAGAAACAGTATATCTTTATCTTACAAACAGTATGTACAGATTGTAAAGCTCTATTAGCCATATATATTTTGCGATACAAGACATAATCGCAATCTAGCTTAAATAATGCTAATAATATAAACACATTAAGTACCACTTGGATTTTATTAATTTAAAATTAATGATACTAGCATTTGTAAACGTATTAAACAAATAAATTCCCAAAACTCTTCCTAAAAGTTATTCTTTTCTAAGTTCGGGTACTAGGACATAAAAATGGAACATTCGGGACATAAGTTTTTCCAGCGTTTGGGTACTGGGACAAATAAAATATCGTGTTTTGCTTCCTCATAGAGGAAGCTTTGTTTTCGTGAATTTCGTATATGAACCTTTGATTGCGCATACAGTTGGGTCTAGTCAACCAAATTTAAACAAATTATATATGAAATAGGGGTAGAAGAAACCAACAAAGAGATTCGTTTTTGAGTTTTTTCTGCCAATATGTTCAGATTGTTGTAAAACGTCGAAATATCGCCTAAAAAAAAATGTCCGTGAGTATGTATGTGCACATATTTGATGTTGTGGTTGCACTAACTTCCGCAAATATTGAGATATCGGGCTGTTTTTTTTTTTAATCGATAGAGTATCATTCAAGGAAGGTTGGTATTGAATTTGGCGATGATCGGTAAAAGGGTTCTTTTTTAAAAAAATTTTGAATTATTTTAGAAATGTTCGTGGTTGCTCTAACTTTCGCAAATTTGGAGATATCGATCTATTTCTACTTTTATTATATTTTCTAGTCTTTTCTACCCCTATTTTATATATAATTTTTTAAGATTTGGTTGATTAGACCCAACTTTATACGCGATCAAAGGTTCATAATTTTGCTCGCATATAAAGCTAAGTCTAATCAACCGAATTTAAAAGAATTATATATAAAATAGGAGTAGAAAAGACTGATGTGAAAATTGTTTTTTTGAGTTTTCGATGCCAAAGTATCGCTTATGTTCAAAAACGTCGAAAAATCGTAGAGTATCATTAAAGGTAGGTGTTGAACCTCAAATTTGAAATCAGCCAAATTTTAACGAATTATATATGAAATAGGGGTAGAAAAAACTGAAGAATATAAAAAAATTATTAAAAATTGCTAATAATAAAGGGGTTATCGATTTTTGTTTAAAAAAACACTCAAATTTACCAAAATTTTTATAACTTAAGAACTGATAACCAAATTTTAAAGAATTATATATAAATTAAGGGTTAAAAAAACTGAAGAATATAATAGAATTAATAAAATCTGCTAATAATGAAGGGGTTACCGATTTTTATCTAAAAAAATCTATATGATTGCCCTAATTTCTGCAAATTTTGAGATATCGAGCTTAATTTTTTTTTATTAATAGAGTATCATTAAAGGTAAGTTGGTGTTGAATTGCCTTGGACGGTCCCAAGCCCGGCCTGAGAAAGGAGGAGGGTTGGAGTGGACAGTCTTAGTACCCACTCCGTAAAACTAATTATATAATTTTAATATTGTTTAAATATTGTTGAAAAACATGAAAACATACAAACAGCAAAATTTTTTAAATACAGGAAATGAATCTTATCGAATGCCATCTAATGGATAATCCGAATTTAAAGTTTATATATGATTGTATATAATCATACATAATCTACATGGATAAATGCTTCTTATATATGATTTATAGCAGTTTCCTCTATGAGGAAGCCAAAAGAAATAAATACTGATAAGTATACATCGAATAAAATAAAAGCTTCATCATAAAAGCAATGTGTAGGTTTCTACTTGCACACTTAAAAACTATGAAGAAGCAATGTACAAGTTTCCACTTGAACACTTTAAAACTATGAGAAAGCAATGTGCAAGTTTCTACTTGCACACTTTTGGCACACAGCTTGTTAATCTTTATAATAAATAATTTTTATTAATTTTTTTTTTTACAAAAATTAGGAACCCCTTTATTATTAACAATTTTTATTAATTCTATTATATTCTTCAATCTTTTGAAGAATATAATAGAACTTTAATCTTTTGAAGTTAATAATAAAAGGGTTCCCAATTTTTGTTAAAAAAAAAATAACCAAGTTTACCAAAATTTTTATAACTCCAGAACTAATCAATCAAATCTTAACGAATTATATATGAAATGTTAATTTTGATGAAATAATTTTTTTGTTAGTGCCTTATATCGTGCTATTCAGGGCTTTTAATCTCAAATGATACAATTTTGTAATGAAATATCGAACAAAGTGTATACAGCTTATCGTTTCACGCGGAGGTGTTTTTTAAGCAGATTAATCAATTATATACGGCCAATTTCAATTTGATCACCAAGTCTTATATGTTCGGGTACTGGGCCGTTCCCCTTATTATCAAACCGAACAAGTAACATTTACTTTATCAATAAATAATTAACTTGCATATATTATTATAATTATAAGAATTCGTTTGATGCATTTAGTAATTAAAAATATAATTGTTAAAGAAGACAATAAAATATATATGTGTGTAACTATGCGTTTCGTAGAAATATTCTTGTACGATTGCATGTTTATTTATAATCATTAATATTTATTTAACGAGTATTTTATGATTATATATTTTTTGTAATTATTAAATGTGCATAGTCGTAAAAATTACAAAACATAATTAGTCGTTATTTTAATTACGCTCTACAATTCTAAAAATTAAAAAATTATATATTTTTTGACATTTCGAAAAATAACTATGAAATATGACTACAAAAGAAGAATTAAAAAAACTTTTTATGTTCGATTTATTATAAGAAAAACTTGAAAAAACGTTTTAATGTTAGAAGTGGATTACACCAATTTGATCCATATGTATTTAATTATTAATTATTAGATAATTATTGAAAATTAACTACCAAACATCATAAAATGCTCGTTAAATAAATATTAATGATTATAATTAAACATGCAATCGTACAAGAATATTTATATGAAACGCATGGTTACACACATATATATATTATCTTCTTTAACAATTATATTTTTAATTACTAAATGCACCGAACAAATTTTTATAATTATAACAATATATGCAAGTTAATTATTTATTGGTTAAGTAAATGTTACTTGTTCGGTTTTGATAATATGTGCAGTCTGAAAAGCCAAATTTTATAAAAAAAAGGGTCCTAACTTTACGCGTGTATGTCTTTTTTTGTATTATTAATTACAGTTTTAGCTAGCATTCAATAGGAATGGACTACCAAACGTCAGCACGCGACCACCAAACGAATGCTTACAGTTATAACGATATACGCAGTCTGAAAAGCCGAGTTTTACAAGAGGGGAGCTAACTTCACGCGCATATGTCTTTTTTTCGCATTATTAGTTACAGCTTTGACTACCAATCATCGGGAATGGACTACCAAACGTCAGCACGCGACCACCAAACGAATGCTTACAGTTAAAATGATATACGCAGTCTAGAAAGTCGAGTTTTACAAGAGGGGGGGCTATAACTTCACGCGCATATGTCTATTTTTCGCATTATTAGTTACAGCTTCACGGAGAGAAAAATGTTACCACTGTGGTATGTGCGCCTCCTATGCATAAAAAACAGTAGCGCTGCCTTGCATCAAACGCATTGTCCGTTTATGTCCTACTTTACAGGGACAGCGTTTCGTCACAGTATGAGTAAGGCCGGTATTCATAGTCGGTTCTTATTTTAAGACCGGCTTAAGTAATGTCTTAAGATGCTAATACGGCTTTGTAATTGGTTAATGACATCTTCAGATTGTACTTAAGATGGTCTTAAATATAAGAACCGACTATGAATACCGGCCTAAGAACAGTAGGTTCACTCCGTGTCGAAGCCTTTGTTCTTCGTGGCAAACGTCCGCCATGATGTTGATTGCGCGAGCGTGTTTTATTTCAACCTTTTACTAAAAACCGCTTGATAGTTGTATAAGATGTAAAAAAAAATATAAGAAATATATATTAATTAAATATTCGAAGCAAAAATGTCACAACACATGCACATAAATAAAAAATACATGCGCATTTTATTTGAATAATAGAAACCGCTTGTGATAATTATATAAGAAATGAAAAAAATATAAGAAATATATTATACATACTAATTAAATATTTGAAGCAAAAATGTCACGACACATTTTATTTATGTATATTTTATTCATTTTATTTATGTATTAATGTATTAATTTTTTTATGTATTTATTTAATTATTATCTTATTACATAATATTCAAATAGCATATTTTTATTACTGTATTTTATGTATCGGCGCGTATTGTACTTGTATTTATTTAAAAAAATTTTTAAAATAAAATCGTAATGAGTAATAAAAGTGGTTATCGATATGTATTTAAAGATTGTGAGATCAAAGGAAACTATTCTGATTTCCGAAAGATTCAGAAAGGTACGTATTTATTATAACAAATACATAAATACGTTAAATACACATAAATACATAAATATATTAATACATTAATACATAAATAAATATGCTATTTATATATTATGTAATAAGATACATAATAAATAAATACATTTGAAAAAATTAATACATAAACATATTATAATACATTAATATATTTAATGCATTCATGTCTTGATATATTAATGTATTAATATATTTATGTATTAATTTTTTTACATGTATTTGTTTATGTATTTGTTTGAAGCACAAGCTCGCGCAGAAGCCTGAACTCACGAATAGCAAATTAGGAGACGACACATTAACCGGGGAATTGACGAAAAGAGATTGTGTATTCTTGTCAAAGATCATATAGCAGTCACATCATTATAACTTTTCAAACATGAGTATTTTTGTTCATACATCGAATAAAATATGCTGTTGTAAATTATAATTCAGAAGAATAATCATTAAGAATATAATATCCCTTTCTGAGTCGGAATTGAGATGGCACTTTTATGGTATAAGACATACAATTCTTTCATATATGTCTATCTATTCTCTATAGCAGCTTCACAATTGTATCTTGACGTAATCAAAATTAATACAGAATCAATCCGTCTCAAAAAAGAACAGTTCACATAAACACATAATAAATCATACATGCAAAATATGTTCACAGAATAAAGAAACTTCATATGAATTCATGAGTCAATCTGATTGTAATTCGTAAAGGAATATGTGGCACAAAACACTTTATTATAATCAGTCAAAGAATTGTTATTATGCCAATGATCTATCGCAATAAATATTATACAGTCTACACTATATATATATAGTATATATGTTATAGTCAAAGCCTGAAACGCGGGCATTCCTAGGATTGACTAGTCAATCCTGGAGAACGACCAAGCGTCTTGGTCAAAGCCCGAAATAAGTTTTGCGTTTCGGCTTTTGACTAGTCAATCCTAGGAATAACTAATACGGCTGGTCAAAGTTAGAAACTAAGAAAAATCACTTCGAACTTTGACTAGTTAATCCTAGAAATAACTAATACGGCTGGTCAAAGTTAGAAACTAAAGAAAAATTACTTCGGACTTTGATTAGTCAATCCTAGGTGTGATTTAATTCTGACTGTTAACAAATAAAATCAAGATTTTTTTTACTAAATTAAGTTCTTATTGTTAACATAATGTAGCTTTTTATTTAGTCGGGGGTCATTGTTTGTTAAAAAGTTATTAACAAAAAAAAGTTTAGAAAAATGGCAGCTATTTTGAGTATTAGAAGGCATAAATGACTAATATATATGTCGAAATAGTTCACGCATACACTTTCCACGCGAAACGAGGTGCCACATGGGTTCATGACGCGCTTTACAAGCTCGTTTAAGTACATGCGTAGGCAGGGGAATTTTGCTTCCCTGCACCCCATGCATGTACTTTATAATTTCGCTTTACAACTTAGCATGTACTTTAAGTTGTAAAGCGAGTTCCACGCTGCCTACCGGTGGGGTGGGTGCGGGGAATTTAATATAGTCAGGATACTCAACATAAATTAATAGATTTTATTGGTTTATCCTGACTATATTAAATTGTAGATGTACGTTATATGCATACACACACACACACACACACACACACACGCGCGCGCGCGCGCGCGCGCGGAGAGGTGCGAGGGGGGCCTTCGACCCACCCTCCTCTGCACCCAACCCACCGGTAGGCAGCGTGGAACTCGCTTTACAACTTAAAGTACATGCTAAGTTATAAAGCAAAATTATAAAGTACATGCATGGAAAGGGAAGTGCAGGGGAGCAAAATCCCCCCGCCCACGCATGTACTTAAACGAGCTTGTAAAGCGCGTCATGAACCCATGTGGCACCTCGTTTCGCGTGGAAAATGTATGCGTGAACTATTTCGACATACATTAGTCATTTATGCCTTCTAATACTCAAAATAACTGTCATATTTTCTAAACTTCTTTTTGTTAATAACTTTTTAACAAACAATGATCCCCGACTAAATAAAAAGCTACATTATGTTAACAATAAGAACTTAATTTAGTGAAAAAAATCTTGATTTTATTTGTTAACAGTCACACAGTCCGAATTAAACCGCACCTAACATTGACTAGTCAAAGTCCGAAGTAATTTTCCTTAGTTTCTAACTTTGACCAGCCGTATCAGTTATTCCTAGGATTGACTAGTCAAAAGCCAAAACGCAAAACTTATTTCGGGCTTTGACTATAACATATATATATATATATATATTGTCACGACTTTTTTACTCCCGGACCGCTCCGGGGCGTGTGCCGGATCAAAAGGATTAAGGAGAGCGGAATGGCAGGCCTCTCCGTCGATTCCCTCGCACCTCCGACACTTCGCGAAACGAAGTTACCGTTGGGCGCCAGACGCGTAAATGCGCGTCCGCGAAATCGCAAAAAAAACCGAAACGAGACGCAAAACGAAACGTGCGGATGTGCGAGGAATCGGCTAGCTCGACCTAATACTCAGGCGGGGGTGATGAAGGGCAGCGCGATATTCGGCGGGGTGACAACAAAAAATTAATACCACGAACTCAAACGATTAACAGATCAGGAATAACATTTATTCTTTAGTCACTCAACAAAAAAAAACAAAACCATAAATGCCAATTCGCAAGTCATTCTGCTCGAGTGCGACGCACTGTCTCCAGCGAATCTCAAACGCGAAGAAGAATATGCCGGGGGTACTCGGCATAACGCGAAGTACGAGAACGGACGCGAGAAGAAATACGGGATTACCGCGAACACTAACGAAACGCAAAATTAACGCAAATATAATAGTTAGACGCAAGTGACATCATAACGCAAGTAATATCCTAACGCGACTAATAGTCGAACGCAAATAATCGGTTGACGCGAACATTATCCGACTGCAAGTAATGGCGCGAATAAAACTGCGAGAAATTACCGCACGCGAGTAATATTCCAACGCCAGGAGCCGAACACGATTAATATCTCAACGCGAGTAGTCCGAACGCAATTATTCGAACGCGAAGACTCAGCCGAACGCGAAAAGTATTCCTACGCAAGATATCAGTAGACCCGGACAACATTCTAACGCGAATAATATGCCGCCGTGAACGACATTACAACGCAAACGCTAAATTAACACAAATATGATTGAGAGCGAGTAATCTCCGAACGCGAGTAGGACGACAACGCGAATAACATCCAACGCAATTAACCGAGGCACAGACTATTCTCACGCAGGCATTATCGCTCGTAGAATCTAAGTTCCGACCGGGCGAAATACCTCGCACGACGAGACACGCGGACGTGAACTCGACGGGCGCGAGAAATGGCGCACTCGCAATATTGAACGGCGTCATCGACGCGCCTACCACGATCTCGAGGAGTCTATATTTCGGTCGCGATCCCACGGCCACGAGACCATTCCGGTGCCCCTCACTGTCGCTGTCGATCGCTAAGTCCGCTTTGTCGGCAATTACGTTAATTATCGCGAATATTCCGGAGCGAGAGCGCGACCCGGGGAGCGGTGTCGTGGCTTTACATTATAATTGTTAGGCGAGGCAACCTCACCGTCGGTAGTTTCCCTCCCGAGGATCTTCGCCGTCGTCCCAAGGGTCGAAAGGAGTAGCGGCCAAGAGTTCGTCCAAGCTTCATCGTACAACAAATGTAATGCGAAGCGCAAAATACCGCGACTGACAAATTGCGTGTTTCGGTAGCCGAGGACGATCCAAGAATGATCCCGAAATTCTCGCTCGATGGCGGAATCGATAGCGCACCCCAGCCCGGGCGTACGCGGCCCCGCGAAGTTATCGCGCGGACCAATAAGGGATGAGCTCGCAGGCTCGCGGTGTCTCGTCGCACAGGGCCGTTAATCACGGCTTTTCGCAGGGCGCTCAACGGCTCTTCGTTCGGGCGGCAGTTTTTCCGGGTTTCTTCCCGGCGCAGCAGACGGGACGTGATTGCCTCCGTGTTCCTCTTTTTCGGTCCGGGGATAGTGATCGTCCATCCCGGAATCCGGTCCTAGTGCGGGGAGTGCAGGTGAGTTGATTTCGCCCCGGCGTCCCGGGGCCCTGCCTTCACGGATCCGCCCGTCGCTGCGTCACGCGCCACGCGAGTATCCTCTCGCGCTCCCCTGTGCTTGGCGGCCCGCAAGCATCCTCGAAATCCGCTTGTCGTTGCCAACATTTCGCTTCCGTCCTTGTCGTCTACTTCGCTATTCCTTGGTCCAATCTCAGGAACTCCTGTTTTTGGCTCGGTGAGGCGCCGCGTAAATAATACAAAATAAAATAGGAATTAATAATTGCGCAACGCGATTAGGATAGGCCCCCTGGAGATCTCGCATCAATTCGTTGGACCGTCCTCAGGCGTGAAAAGGTCGCGAAACCGTGCCTTGTGACGGCGGCGGGGCGCTGCAACGGTGCAGCGAAACTGCCACGTCATAATATATATATATATATATAATATATATATATATATATATATATATATATATATACATACATACATACATACAAGTAATTGAAGATTAATTGCGACGTTTCGCATTTACGAGAAGGAAATCTCTGACTTACGATAATCTGGTTGCAACCACGTTATAATATTGTCAATTACACTGAGCTCAGTTTTAAGCAAAATATCATCTTTAGTTTTAATCCGTTTTGTGCATAAGTAAAGGAAGTATTCCTCACATTGTCCGTGACTCAACTCTGCAATCAAAGATCGTCATTACACAAGAAACGTTAGTTCACCATCCGATGCCAACCCGTTGTCAGCTTTGTATTATACGATCAATGAATGCAAGAGTACATAAGAAATTACCTTTGCGTTGAGGTTTTCCGTGTTTCCGTCCGATAATAGTGAGATTGATAGTCTCAATTACTAAGCCTATAAAGGCTGTTCGATTTATCCACAACGGCCGTGTCGTCCCTCTCGTCAAGAATGGCGATTGAGCCTTGCAACTATCGTCGGCGCGCGTCCTCTTCGACGCATGCAGCGGGATTAATCTGGCCGTCGTCAAGAAGATAAGCAGATATCCAGACCTCCCTGCTTTTCTACAACCGTAACAATACGGATCTCGTTGCGAGATTTTTGTAATATCGGAAGGCACAACTCAATGTTCGCAAAATGATGCACACGGAACGACCGACTATTCGAGAATCCTCGTGACGAGGACCTCGTCTCGCCGGGCTGCACGCACGAACGAGCCCGCCCGCGCATGCGCGGGCCAGCGTTCACACCGCCGCAACGTGAACCGTTCCTGGGGGCGCTACGCAACACGCGCCGCTCTCGCGCGCGATCTCGCAACTCCCGCGA
The DNA here is from genome assembly GCA_030770255.1 of Temnothorax ravouxi. NCBI lineage: Eukaryota > Metazoa > Arthropoda > Insecta > Hymenoptera > Formicidae > Temnothorax > Temnothorax ravouxi. The sequence continues at coordinate 63,202 of JASTWP010001117.1, forward strand.
CGCCGCTGCAACGCCGAACAGGCTGCCCTCTTTGACAGCTTGATATTACTATTTTTAGTACCGCGACTAAACTACCAGATGACGGACACAACACAATCTCGTCTCGTCGTATTATTACTCGTTTCTAACAGTATCTTATTACATAATATACGAATAGCATATTTATTTATATGTATTAATGTGTTAATATATTTATGTATTTATGTGTATTTAACGTATTTATGTATTCATGTATTTGTCATGATGAATACGTATATAAATTTCTGATTCTTTTGGAAATCGGAATAAAGTTTCCTTTGATCCCACAATCTTTAAATACACATCGATAACCACTTTTATTACTCATTATAATTTTATTTAAAAAATTTTTTTTAAATAAAATACAAATACAATACAACTGACGCGCCGATGTATCTAACCAAATGAACTGTCAGATGACAGCCGCCATGTTATTGATTGCGCGAATCGCCATATTCATTTACCAACTTCTTAGGGGAGTGAACCTACTGTTCTTACTTATACTGTGGTTTCGTGTCCGATAAGCAATAACTTCATACAGATATCGTGTAAAATGACGTACTTGTGTTCAAAGCAAAGCAGCTGACATGCGCTGTTGGTAAAAACTGCCAACGTACACGCATGAAGATTTCACTAATATAATAGGGATATCTCTCGTACTCGAAACGCGTTATTTCTTACTATAGGAGTATATATGATTTTTGCTAGTGACGTATGCGGAGAGGTTATGCGTTATAAGCATGGCTCTCCATGCTACAGAGGTAAGATTTTTCTCTCCGTGTTTGACTATCAAACGTCGGGAATGGACTACCAAACACCACCAAACGACCACCAAACGAATGGTAATAATTATTATTGGATTTTCAGTAGTGGAGAGGGGGGGCCAACTTCACACAGCTCACGTTTCGTAATTAGAATAACGCATAAATAAAATGTTTTTTTTTACAAAAAACGACATTTTATAAAACAAATGAAACTATACGATGCGGGATAGGAAAACGTGGAATATCAGTGGAATAACACCGCTATACATGGGAAATTGTTAACAAACAAACTCCTATTGCTAACAAAAATAAATACGATAGCGCCTGAATTTCGAGTATTACGTTACAAAAGCACAGGCGAAAGATAAATGAATTATCACGTAGTAATGTATACGATGCGTTTGATAAGGACTCAATGGCGCAGCCGTACAGTAGATGTTTTCGAGAGAAAAATTTTCTTTTTTCGGGAATATATTTTATGGAGATCCTAACAGCACGATATATTGCAGCAATCTTGCAGCAATATTGCCACATTGCACTTGCAGCGTAAAATTGCAGCAACATTGCTGCAAGGTGGCACTGCAACATATTAAAAGACATATATATATATATATATATATATATATATATATATATATATATATATACATATACGTACGTGTATTATATATTATATGTACCAATTTAGTAGAATGCATTTACGTACTGTGCTTCTATGTACATATAATAGATATACATATAATAGATATAATATCAATATTAAAAATTTGCAGCTGTATACTCTTTTTAAACTGAATTTGTTTCTTAAGATGATTTTTGAAAAATTATATATTTGCGCTGGTGTGACATATGTAGACTTTATATAACACTTACATCAAATTAAGAAGTCTACGTCTACCACGTAAGGCAGTTGGCTCACGATCCAGAGGTCCCGAGTTCGATCTCACCAAGGTAAGTATTTTTTTCAAATACGAGAAAATATTTATAATCATAGACTGCATTTTAAGAAACAAATTTAGTTATAAAATAGTAATAAAATTTCAAAAAAAATATTTTTTTTTTATCCCGGTGAATATTGGAAATGTGCCACAACATTGCTGCACATTGCAGCAAAATTGCGCTACAATATTGCCACAACATTGCTGCACATTGCAGCAATATTGCCCAGGGTAGGACATAGATATATTGCTGCAGCATTGCAGCAATATTGCATGCAATATTGCAAGCTTGCCGTGCAAGATTGCTGCAAGATTGCTGCAATATATCGCGCTGTTAGGGGAACAACGCGTCGTATTCGCAATCACAATATGTCGCCAAAAATTTAAACCAGCGAAATCGATTTACGAGGAGAATATCGATGAAATCGCGAAAACAAACATTTTCACCGCTTCATCAAAGCACCATAAATCTCGACCTACAACAGTTTTATCATGGCAAATAAACCACGACAATTCTCTCTCTCTCTCTCTCTCTCTCTCTCTCTCTCTCTCTCTCTCTCTCTCTCTCTCTCTCTCTCTCTCTCTCTCTCTCTCTCTCTCTCTCTCTCTCTCTCTCTCTCTCTCTCTCTCTCTCTCTCTCTCTCTCTCTCTCTCTCTCTCTCGCGTGCGTTGATTCGCCCTCTCTCAAAGATTCGCACTCCACTGTCACCGTCTGATACGCGACCTATTGCCAACCTTCCTGAAATGTCAAAAATTCTTGAACGCTTGGTGGCCTCACAGATCTCCGACTATTTGAATGAACATAACCTGCTGAATCCCAGACAGTCTGCGTATCGTTCCGGTTTCAATACGCAATCTGCTCTTTTACGTGTCTGTGATGACATTAGAATGGGAATTGATAAAAGACTCATTACAGTCATGATTCTATTTGACTTCAGTAAAGCGTTTGATACGGTCCATCATCTTCGTTTGCTTATCAAACTGAAAGAAATCGGTTTTTCTGATGAGGTTCTCGCGTGGATTTTTTCTTACCTTACTGGTCGCTCTCAGGCTGTATTTGATGATGAGGGTAATGTTTCTGAGTGGCTTTTCACGTCGACTGGTGTCCCTCAGGGCTCTGTACTTGGCCCACTTTTATTTGCTCTTTATATAAATGATATCGGCAGTTTCCTGTCTTTTGTCTGTCATATGTTGTTCGCTGATGATGTACAAATTTATCTCCAGTGTACTCGCGTCAACATTCTGCATGGTCTTGAGTTGATTTCAAGGGACGCAAATGCTATTTTCGACTATGCTACGTTAAATGGTCTTAAGCTCAATCCTGCAAAGTCTAAGGTACTTGTATTTGGTAGTCAGGCTTATATCAATGATATCGACCTCCATTGTTTACCTCCTATTATTGTTAACCATACGCCTTTACCCTTTGTAAACGAAGCTAAGAATTTGGGTGTAATTTTTACATCTAATCTATCCTGGAAAAAGCATATCTTGCACGTCTCTCAAAAGGTGCATTATTCTTTGTACAAGCTTAAGTTTAACAAAAACTCTTTGTCCACAAGGTTAAGGATAAGGCTGGTTTTGGCTTTAATTATGCCGCACATTGACTACTGCTGCCTAGTCTATCATGGTTTGACTGGAGAACTGAACACCTTGTTACAGAGACTTGTGAATTGTTGCATTCGCTTTATATTTGATCTCAAGCGTGACGAACATATTACTCCGTTCAGGCGACAATTGGGGTGGCTTACAGTTGAAAACAGGAGGTTATACTTTCTTGGCTGTCAAATGTTTCGAATACTTTACATGCGCTCTCCCTCGTATCTTCGTGACAATTTCGCTTTGCTTGATCCGCAGTTGAGGAGATCTGACCGCCGTCTTGTTGCATCCCAAACCTTTCAAATTCCTTGCCATAGAACTACCACCTATAGAAACTCCTTTCATCTTTCAGCTATATATTTTTGGCATTCTCTTCCTATTAATATTACCTCTGCTTCTTCATTTGTCTCCTTCAAAGGTCTTCTCAAAGCGTATCTGTTAGCACGTGAAGTTGCATGATATCGATTGCTGGCGCGAGGCTTTTGATGGTGTCTTTCCCTCTTATCAGCTTGTAAGTTATATTGCGTTTTATTCTTGATATTAGTTTTAGTTTAACTGTACTTACATTGTTCCTATTTTTAAGTTGCGTTAGTTCTAGTTCTTTTACAGTGTATACTGTTGTAATTGCTATTAAGTTGTGCTCTACACTTAACTGATTTGTGCAAGTGAGAGCATGCACTTTTGTTATCTTTTTTTTTCTTTTTTTGTATTGTTAATCTTTGCCCTTTAGTTTTTCTTGGGCATAATAAATTATATCTATCTATCTATCTATCTCTTTCTCTCTCTCTCTCTCTCTCTCTCTCTCAGTGAGTACAGCGTGCACGTCTGTTTCATTGTTCCTGCTTCGGATTAGCATATCTCTGCCGCAAGCTGCCTTCGGGCAATTCTTGTTACAGATTCGAGCAGGTCTTTTGTTGCTTGTAAAGATTGACATTGTATCTTTCTTTCCTCGTAACCACTGTTCCTGGTATCTTGAGGTGAAATAATCTTACTTATTCTAACCTCACTTCTGTCGTATCGCTTTGGATTGACGAGGACTCTTGCTGCGCATACTCCCGATTTTTCATCTCTACGCTGTCCTACTCTTTACACCTGTTCTACGCATGAGTTATCATCGGTTGGCCGCGGCACGTGCTACTGCTTGATACCATCTGTGCTTTCGGACGTATTACCATCAGTACCGACGAATTGTCTCACCGTATTTATCTGGTTCTGATCTTCGACTTGCTTGGTGTACTACTTATGCAGTGCTACAAGTGTAAACGGCCTATTGCAACTACTTACGTTGCATGCGAGTGCAACAAAGCGTTTCACCCCGGCTGTATCAAGCTTTATGCCTTTTCTAAATACGCCGATCATTGCTGTAAGGCCTTAGCGGAGTCACAGGACTTGCCGCTTACGCCGCAAATCGACAAGTGTGCACAGTCTTTCGATCTAGAGAGAATGGCTTCTCCTTCGGGCACGCAACTGCAGTCCACCGATGCACTACTGCAGTCGATCTTGTCGAAACTCGACGAATCGGAGAAGAGACTCGCTGCCAAGCATGACGAGTCTGACAGGAGGGTCACTGCCAGGTTAGAGGAGTCAGACAGAAAGATCACTGCCTTCATCAGCCATCAGGAGTCGGTGAATGCTGAAGTCGAGCGGAAGTTGAACCAACTGCCTGAGGTTCTAAGAATCGTGGCGGATCACGGTGATCGAATTGTGGAGCTAGAGGCTCTTGGTGCGCGATCGGTCGGTTTTCAGTGTCGTCTGCTGCATCGCGGGTTTCTCGAACGTCAGACATTATTATTTCGGGCATTCCATGTATTTTCACCGATGCGCCTGGTGAGCTTGTCGCTAAGATTTTTCGCGTGCTCGGCGTCTCTCAGCTTGTTTCTGACGTTCTTGAGACTCGTGATGTGGGGCGGAGGGGTGCGTCTGCGTCGCGTGACGGTGCTCCTGCCTCTGCTCCTGCCTCCGATCTTCGAGCTGACTCTGAGAGGCGTGCGAGATCGATTATAGTCGCGCTTAAGTCGCGTGAAATCTCCGACTACGTTCTGCGGGTCATGCGCCGCAGGCGCCGGCTTACCGTCAACGATGTTTTCTCCAGTGACATTTCCGGGCATATTTACGTAAATGAACTCTTTCCTACCGCCACTTATAATTTGTTGCGTCAGACGAGAGTCAGGGCCAGGCAGCTGTCCAACAAATACACATGGAGCAGAGACGGTCAGATTTTTGTCCGTAAGGACAATGGTCTACCTCCAATTTTGATAGCCTCTGAGGATGATCTCGAGCGGCTTCACTGACCTGTAGCGGCGGATGTGGTTCCTTCTGCCTTGCGTCATCTCAGGATCGCATGTTGCAATGCCTGCTCCCTTCCTGCCCATCTAGAGTCGGTCCAGGCTTTCATAGCGTTAAATTTTTTTCACATTATTTCGATTTCAGAGACCTGGCTTCACTCACATATTTCCGACGACTTAGTTCGCATTCCAGGCTATTATTTGTTACGCGCGGACAGGGAGGGCAGGGAGGATGGAGGTGTTGCTTGCTATGTTCATGACTCGCTGCGCGCGCGCGTTTTGGCGGCGTCGCCTCCGTCCTTCTCTAATGAACCTGAATATCTTGTTCTCGACGTTCGCGGCGACACATGCGAACCTCTCCTTTTTACTTCGATGTATCGCAGACCGAGAGGCAAAAACTTCAGTAAATACGTTGACACTCTATCTTCGGTTGTGCATAACTATAAGAATATCATTATTTCAGGCGATTTAAATTGCAACCTCCTCGCCTCATCTTATGAACCCGATCACCTCAGAGACATAGTCTCGCAATTGTCGCTCCACATTGTCGAGTCGCAACCGACCTATCACACTCCTTCTTCCGACTCATGGCTTGATGTTTTCATTGTCGATAGTCTGGACAAGGTATTATCGTTTCGAAAGTCGGATGCACCCTTCATTAACGGTCATGACCTTATTGAGTTGACATATTCGTTTGCGGTTCCGTCCATTGCGAGGCGTACGTTGATTCGCCGGAACTTCAAGGAGTTTGACGAGCAGAGATTTGTTCAAACTCTCACCTCAACGTTGTCTTCTTCTTTTGCGAAGGACTTTTGCGTTGAGAATCTTGATGTGACTGACCTGGACGGCATCCTTGATAACTTAGTCAAGGACTTCATTTACAGCTTGGACATTCATGCACCTGTCCGCACCTTTTGTGTGACTCGTCCATCTGCGCCATGGCTCACCGATGTTCTCGCTCGCGGAATTCAGCATCGCAATCGTTTATACAATTTAGCTCAAAGATCTGGTAGCGTGCTAGATTTTCAGATCTATAGGCACTACAGGAATAGTCTCACTGTCGATTTGAGACGAGCCAGGGAGCACTTTAACATGGCGAGATTAAGCGCAATCTCTGATCCGTCCAAGTTATGGCGCGAGCTTACTAATCTCGGCCTTGTTGAGTCGCCCTTATCCTCACCGCTTAACTTCTTTTCACGTGATACTCTCAATGCTCATTATGCCTCTATTTCCAACTGTTTTCCTTCATGCTCTCAATCCCAATTTTCTGATATTATCTCATCCATAGTGCCTGATGCACCACTTTTCTGTTTTTCCCAGATAACCAATGACGATCTACGTACTCTTGTTTCCTCATCTTCCGTTTCCCTGGCTTCGGGTTGTGATCAACTACCTCTTTACGCTATTACCTTAGCCCAGCCTCGTATCGGTAATCTCCTAACCTCACTTTTCAATAGTTGTCTTAAACTTAGTCACTTTCCCCCCTTGTGGAAGCGAGCCATACTCCGCCCGCTATCCAAAGTTAAATCTCCAACTACCCCCTCTGACACTAGGCCCATAGCCAATTTGTGCGAGCTCTCTAAATTGTTTGAGAAGATTCTACATCGCCAGATCTCAGACTTTCTAGATGCTCATCATATTTTCGATGATCGGCAGTCAGGATACCGCAAGCGTTATTCCACCCTGTCAGCTTTACTGCGATCATTCCACGACATAAAGTGCGCTGTTGACGTCAGTGAGGTGCTTATTCTTGTCCTTTTCGACTTCAGCAAGGTCTTCGATACAGTCAGCTATCCTTTACTGTTGACCAAGCTCAGGCGATTGGGGTTTTCAGATTCTGCTCTTAAGTTGATCTTTTCTTATCTCACGGGTCGATCTCAGGCTGTCGTTGACCTTGAGGGAATGTTTTCTGACTGGCTGTCCGTCACATCCGGTGTTCCGCAGGGATCCGTTTTGGGTCCTCTCCTTTTCTCTCTTTTCATAAACGATATTGGCGCCTTCCTCAGGTTCACTGAGCATATTGTTTTTGCCGACGACACGCAGATTTACCGTAGGAGTCCTCTTAGCCAACTGAATGTCGCTCTGCAGCTCGTCGCTCATGACGTGGGTGTCATCTCAGAGTTTGCTGCATGCAATGGATTAACTCTTAATCTTGGGAAATCTAAAGTTCTGATTCTTGGAAGTAGGGGTCATGTTGGGCACTTGAGTCTCAGTGACTTACCCCTTATCTCAGTTAATGGTACTTCCATCCCATTTGTTACTGAGACTCGTAACCTCGGGCTCATCATGCGCTCTGATTTATCATGGGTTAGCCATGTCTCTCACATTTCTCAGAAGGTACACTTTACATTGCACAAACTCAAATTCCACAAAAATTCTCTCTCAATTAATCTGCGTGCAAAACTTGTAACCACTTTGATCTGGCCTTTGTTAGATTACTGCTCCCTTGTGTACAACGATGTGACTGACGAGCTCAACACTAAGCTCCAAAGACTTTCAAATTGTGCGGTTCGTTTCGTTTTTAACTTAAGGCGCGACGAACACATCACGCCCTACCGGCATCGGCTGGGGTGGCTGACAGTCAAGTATCGACGCCTCTATTTTTTAGGCATTGAAATGTACAAGGTGTCTCATAAAATGTCTCCTACCTACATTTCAGAAATTTTCACTAGTCCTGACCCCTCAGTTAGGCGATCATCACGTCTGGCCATACCTCATTCTTTCCATGTACCAATCCACCGAACTGAGGCATATCACAAGTCCTTCCATCTTGCAGGCGTCTACTTGTGGAATTCACTACCTACCGACGTAGTATCAGCAGCGTCTGTCGCTGTTTTCAAAAGAAAACTTCACGACCATCTTCTCTTGCTTGAGCGCGGTTTGCCCTAGAGTGGAGTGTCAGCTTATTTCTTTTTTGATCTATTTTCGTTCTATTTTTCGTTCTATTTTATCAACATACATCCGCCGAAATTGTATTGTTTTATTCTTAGTTTATAGTTTATTATTTTGTTGTTATTTCTTTTTGTCTATACACATACTTTTGTAACTCTTTATTTGCCTAAAGTCTGTGACTATGGCATAAATAAACCAATTCATTCATTCATTCATTCATTCTCTCTCTCTCTCTCTCTCTCTCTCTCTCTCTCTCTCTCTCTCTCTCTCTCTCTCTCTCTCTTTATATTTTACGTATCGCTTGGCCAACGATTTCATCGTATCTAACTACCTTATTTAACTGCTCATTAGAAACTTCCTCATTTCCGTCTTTGTGGAAACAAGCGCTTATCCGCCCTCTTTCGAAAATTCGCATTCCGTCATCTCCGTCTGATACGAGACCGATAGCCAATCTGCCTGAACTTTCTAAAGTCCTTGAAAGGATTGTTGGCTCACAGATTACCGACTACTTAATCGAGCATGATCTCTTAAATCCAAGACAGTCTGCTTATCGACCATGCCATAACACTCAGTCTGCACTACTTCGCATTTGTGATGATATCAAGGAGGGAATTGACAACAGGTTTGTCACAATCATGATTCTCTTTGATTTCAGCAAGGCATTTGATACTGTTCCACATCTTCGCCTACTCACTAAACTTAAGGCGATCGGTTTCTCTGACGCCGTTCTTACATGGATCTTTTCATACTTGACTGGTCGTTCTCAGGCGGTGGTAGATGATTCTGGCAAGCTTTCTGATTGGCTATCTACGTCGTCGGGCGTCCCACAGGGTTCCGTGCTTGGTCCACTTTTATTCTCTCTCTTTATTAACGATATTGGTAGCGTCTTGTCACATGCATCACATATGATGTTTGCCGATGACATTCAAATTTATCTATCATGCTCACCGGCTGACATTCTTCATGGATTAGAGTTAATTTCTAAGGATGCGAACGCTATATTTAATTATGCTGAGTCTAATGGCCTTAAACTGAATCCTGCCAAATCAAAGGTGATTATTTATGGTAGTAAAGCATACGTTAGGCATATTGACGTTTGTCTTCTACCGCCTATTAGTGTAAACCAGGTACCTCTTCCTTTTGTAAGTGAAGTGAGAAATTTGGGCGTTATGTTCACGTCTACTCTCTCTTGGAAGAAACATATTCTGCATGTCTCACAGCAAGTCCATCATGCACTATATAAACTAAAATTTAATAGAAACTCTCTTTCCACTGAGTTAAGAATCAAATTAGTTACAGCATTAATTATACCTCATATTGACTATTGCTGTCTTGTCTATCATGGCCTGAGCAATGAGTTGAATACTAAATTGCAAAGACTTGTAAATTGCTGTATTCGGTTTATTTATGATATCAGAAGTGATGAACATATAACGCCATACAGACATCGACTGGGCTGGCTCTCTGTTGAAAAAAGGAGGCTTTATTTTCTCGGTTGTCAGATGTATCGTATCCTTTTCTTACAATCTCCTTCTTACCTTAGTGAGCTTTTCACTCTTCCTGACCCGTCGTTAAGGAGTTCTGACCGTCTTGGTGCCTCATCGCAAACCTTTCATATCCCGACTTGTAGAACTGCCACATATATGCACTCCTTTCGTCTTTCCTCAATTCGTTTTTGGCATACTCTTCCTACTAGTATAACATCTGCATCTTCCATCGCATCTTTTAAAAACTTTCTTCATTTATTTTTGCTTGCCTCTGAATCTGGCTAATAATCTGGCTGATGCTTTAGCCTTTTTGCGTCAACTATACAGTGCAATGATACCATTGCGTGCGTAATTCTAAGTTAGTTCTTAAGCCTTACATTTTTGTCTATATTTTGTTACTTACCAGTTCTTGCTCTGCGTATCATGATATTTCCCGCTACTTATTTTTAGTACTATATCTTGTTACTATTGTATTATATTGTTTTATTTGCTTTTATTGCACCTTTGCCCTTTAGCTCATGCTTGGGCATAAATAAACGTAATCAATCAATCAATCAATCTCTCTCTCTCTCTCTCTCTCTCTCTCTCTCTCTCTCTCTCTCTCTCTCTCTCTCTCTCTCTCTCTCTCTCTCTCTCTCTCTCTCTCTCTCTCTCTCTCTCTCTCTCTCTCTCTCTCTCTCTCTCTCTCTCTCTCTCTCTCTCTCTCTCTCTCTCTCTCTCTCTCTCTCTCTCTCTCTCTCTCTCTCTCTCTCTCTCTCTCTCTCTCTCTCTCTCTCTCTCTCTCTCTCTCTCTCTCGTTCTCACTGTCTTTCTCTTTTCTTCTCGATTTCTCTATTTGAGGGCTTTATGATCTGTCCATCAGGATGGCCCGAGGCCTCCGCTCTTTGAGATAGGTACGCTTCTGCTTCTCGTTTGAAGAGAACGGTGTTCAGCAACGATACCGTTGATTGCGCACCCGTTGAATTACAGTGATCGAGAACTTATGGAAATTATATCATCTTCGTAAATTTATATGACAATTTTCATAACACGTAAAGACACGTACTATAATGAAATAAAGTATACATAAATTTATATAGTAGGTATATATAGGTAAAAATTTGAGAAATTAGATGAAAGCCAATGTAACGAGATGTAAAATTATAGAATAATTACAGTTCATAATTTACACAAATCTGTAAAAATTTGAAGTAACAATTTAATAAATCATAGACATTCAGAAATCACAATAATGAAATAAATTTTTGTATTATTGAAAAATATTTTTAATTAAATAAAACTATATTTAAATGTTTTTATTTTTTAAATGTAATAAAATTATTATTATTAATCATCTATTAACTGATTCAAATGTTTCAGTATGTTTTTGCGATCTAAAATCTTCCTTCTTTTATTCGTTTCTTTCAACTATATTATTTCCTGCTTCCCATAAATATAATACATAAAGGTTTAAAAGAATCGGATTGTATTGTACTCGCTGCGATAAAATCATTTTGATCGGTAGCGTTTCAAAAATTTAATCTCGTAAGTCCTTAAACCACCGAGCCGCAATCCGCAGATTTTCCAGTCCATGCCGTATTTTCCACGAGGAATTCCAGAAAAAGGAAACGAAAGGCCCCGGCGAATCAATGCGGTGAAACCGCTTGCCGTGAAATATATACGAAAGTGCCTTTGTCGGGGATAATGAAGGACGGACCAAAATATACTTTTCTTTTTTACGTACGCGTAAGCTCGCGCGTTCCGTTGAAGCACGTTGCTCGCAAAGCTTTCTTTCTCGCCAACTTTTTAATCCACATCGACGAGGAAAAAAGACCCAGTTTTCATCCGCGATTTCTTTTCAATCTCTCGACCTATCGTCAATATTAAATTACGTGCCGTACGTATGAAACATTCTCATTCCACATTGCGCTACATTAACATATCAAATCGTCCGATTCAATAAAATCCACTTTTCCCTCTTGCGTTTTTCTTGCGCGTTCTCTCTCGCTTCTTCTCATTAATTTTCGACAAACTCATCGAATTTTTTTAGCCGTGCTTTAATTAGTTTTTGATGCGGAAATTTCTCTTGGGAAAGTTCACGCGGAATGCTCGTTGCAACAAAAACTCGGCGCTTAGCGTCTGTGCATTCTAAGGCAGTTCGAAACACGCTCATCTTCATTTATATCAGTTACTTCCGGTTTCATTTATCACATTCGTAGTTTCAAATTTAGTCTTCTCTCTCTCTTTTTCTCTCTCTCTCTCTCTTTGATGTAATTATAATGCTTAAAAATTATAGATGGTGGCTATATTTAGAATATATCTGCAAACGCGCAGTGTTAATAATCCTAATTGCAAGTCCAGTAATACATTTGCTACCGAGACCGAGAAGACGGAGAATATTTGTCTGAAAGCGTTTTAAGTTGCATTGAATGGAAGTACTTCCGGTTCCGCCGGGATTTTTATATCAGCCAGCTCGTAGCTCACGAGCTTATGACGCCGTAAAGAGTGGCGGTTGTTTCCCTTATTCATTTTTATTACACGCGCAATATACCTCGCGCGCACTCGCGGCAATAAATTCCGACGTTACTTCCAAACCGGACGAAAACATCTCTTCCGGTATAAACCTGGGGAGAAAAAAAGAAACAGTGTCGAGGCTTGATGATGATATACATTCTTGAACGACATCGGCGCATGATTATTCGTCTACGTCGTGTTCATCTTCCTCGCAGCAAAATCATTATCGCTGCTGTTTCCTTTTCCGTCCGTTTATCTTTTAACTGGCGCCAAAGTTAAACCCCGTCGTTGCGTCTGGGTCGCATTTGATTTTTTAGGAATCGTAACTTCTCACATAGTCGCTATAGTTGCTGCGCGTTAACGCGCGATCATCTAGGTTTACTCGAATGGATGCGGCTTTTGGAAGATAAAGCACTTTGTGCCGCAGGAATAAAATCCGCGATTCTCTCCTTATCCTCGAGAATTTATATTACAAACAATTGTCACTGACTGACAGATTGACTGATTCATCAACGCCAAAACTTTAAACCTAGAAACATGCACTGAGAAAAAAATGTTCTGGATTTTAATAAATATTAATTTGCATACAACTGTGACTCCATTTACTAAAATTAAGAAAATTTTTCTTTTTATTAGTGCATATGTGTATTCACTAAAAAAAATATATTAATAAAAAAGGAAAATCTTTTTTCAATAAATGGAGTCACGGTTGTACGCAAACTAATATTTATTAAAATCCAGAACACTTTTTTCTCAGTGTGGAATTCGGGAAGTATATTCCTTCCATGTTGTAAGCACCCAGTAAAAAAAGATTTTTAGAAATTTGACCTCTAACGGCGTGAAAAAGGGTGAAAATGGTTTTCACGGATTCCTCGACGCGCAACGCCGGACAGCTTAAGCTAGTTTTAAATAAAATTAAATTACTAAACAAGGCTTTTGATTTACGTAAGAATTAGAAATTTAAGATTGTGAATATGAAATATTCAAAAATATTTAAAAATTAAGAAAACTAATATCTGCGGCTTATGAATATCGTTCCCCTACGTTTCACAAAAATAACCTTAGCTTTACTCAAATTAACGTCCCGGGAAAAAATGGAAGAGATCTGAACAGATTTGAGCAGATCTCATCAGATCCAATCCACTCAGATCTGGTTTGATCAAAATATTGGCCCTATCTGATCAGATCCAATCAGACATGAATAGATCTGATCCGATCCTAGCGGATAGAGTCAGATATGTAACGAGAATAATCTATTATATCATCTGCTCAGATCCAATCAGACATGAGTAGATCTGATCCCATCCGGTGTCCATCCACTGCAGAAAATTGTTGTTTTCAAATGTTATTTTTTAAATGTGCCACTTTATTATAAAGGTGGACTCCACGATACAAAAGTTGTGCCGTTCCACGACTTAAATAACTTGGCGCAACTTAGCACGACACTGCCGTGTCTGATACCGTTCTTATACCACTGTTCATCAAATTTTAAATACGAGAATCAGATTCCGTCGGATGCCATCTATCGGATACTTTGAGATGCAACATTATGATCTGATCATATATAATCTTATATGACTATATAAGTTTATATGTGATTATATTATTTTATCAGTTTAAATTATAAGATATGTTTGCAAAATAATTTAAAAGATTTATGTTTTATATATACATATACACATTAATCTTTTATAATTAGCTATTATTAATTAATTTTGCACGGTACTTTTTTAATGGAATATTTAGATATAATAAATTCTAAATATGGTGTCAAAATTTACAATTATTATCAAATTGGCAGAGACTATATTTATTATATATGTTAATGTTTCAAAATTGAGAAAACTGTTTTTAATATAAAAATTAATTGATTTTTTGACAAAAAATCATTTAAAAAAGCTTCTCCTTTACAGAGTTAATATTATATTTGATATAATGTCCAACATTGGGTGTAAAAAATAATGATGAACGATTTAAGAACAAAATTTTTATAAGTTCTATACTGGCGAGATCTGCTCAGATCCAACAAAATCGGAAGAGATCTGATTGGATCAGCAACACAACTTTGTAAGCCAAGATTGGACTTATCTGGTGAGATCAAGATATGTCTGACTAGGTCTGCTCAGATCCAGCAAGATCGAAAGAGATCTGATTGGATCAGCAACACAACTTTGTAAGCCAAGATTGGTCTTATCTGGTGAGATCAAGATATGTCTGGCTAGGTCTGCTCAGATCCGACAAGATCTGAGGCATAATGTCTGCTCGTACTTTAGGAGATCTGAAGCAATCAGATAATGTCCGATTAGATCGGAAGAGATCTGATTGGATGTGCGATTCAATATCGAACGGCAACAATGGTCAGATCTGGTGAAATCGGATTATAGTTTAGCATATCTGGCTGCATGTGATTAGATATGACCATGCAGATCTGGCGAGATAAAATTGTATCCAATCAGATCTGACTTTACTTGAATTTCAGATCTTGTTGTATCTCATTTTATCAAATCAGACATGGTCAGATCTCTTCCATTTTTTCCCGGGGTAATAAAGTTTGAGGCTCCGGCGACGAGGCGAAGAAAGAGGGGGTAGCTAACTTCTTTATTATAATCGGAAATTACTCGGCGTGACGAATAGATCACTTGTGCCCGATAACGGAGGACTCGAGAGAGAGAGAGAGAGAGAGAGAGAGAGAGAGAGAGAGAGAGAGAGAGAGAGAGAGAGATATGATATGATATGATTTATTATGCCCAAGCATGACTAAAGGGCAAATATACATAATTACACAGTGTATTGCACTAGCAGATTAGAAATGCAATAAAACAAGGAAAACTGCAATATTAGATAGTACAAATAGAATAACTACGGTATAAAATAACGTACTTAAACTAATACAACAAGTAAGAGATAAAACTAAGAACTAACGCACTTAAAACTAATAATAAAAAAGAAATTGAGGAAAGACAGACCAATGCATCACAGTTCGCTAGCAAGCAGGAACTTCTTAAGAAGATTCTTGAAGGAAGGGAATGAAGAAGCCGAAGTGATATTACAAGGAAGAGAATGCCAGAAATAGATCGAGGAAAGATGAAAAGAGTTTCTGTATGTGGTTGTTTTATGGGAAGGAACATGAAAAGTTTGTGATGCATGGCGGTCGGATCTCCTCAACGATGGATCAAGTAAAGTGAAATGCTCCCTCAGATAAGAAGGAGAAGACATATAAAGTATACAAAACGTTTGGCAGCCAAGAAAATACAATCTCCTATTCTCAACTGAAAGCCACTTCGGTTGGCGTCTAAACGGAGTGATATGTTCATCACGCTTAAGATAAAGAATGAAACGAATACAACAGTTGACAAGTCTCTGTAATGCATTGTTCAACTCTCCACTCAAGCCATGATAAACCAGACAGCAGTAGTCGATATGAGGCATAATTAGAGACAATACTAGCTTTATCCTTAACCCGATAGAAAGAGAATTTTTATTAAACTTAAGCTTGTACAAAGCATGATGAACCTTCTGAGAGACATGTAAGATATGTTTTTTCCATGATAAATTAGACATGAATGTCACGCCCAGATTCCTCACTTCACTTACAAAGAGCAAAGGCGTCTGGTTTACAATAATAGGTGGCAAGCAGTCGAGGTCAATATCATTAGTATAAGATCTACTAGCGAATATGATTATCTTTGATTTAGCCGGATTAAGTTTAAGACCATTCAAGTTGGCATAGTTGAACAACGCATTTGCATCTCTTGAAATAAGCTCCAGAGCATGACGAATATTAGCCAAAGAACATTGCAGATATATTTGTATATCATCAGCAAATAGCATATGATAAACAAAAGACAGGATTCCACCAATGTCATTAATGTAAAGAGCGAATAAAAGTGGGCCAAGTACAGAGCCCTGAGGAACGCCCGAAGACGTGTATAACCATTCAGAAAAATTACCCTCATCATCCACTACAGCTTGATATCGGCCAGTAAGATAAGAGAAAATCCACGCGAGAACCGCATCAGAAAAACCGATTTCTTTCAACTTGATGAGCAGTCTTAGATGTGGGACATTATCGAATGCCTTACTAAAATCAAATAGAATTATTAATGTAATTAGTCTATTGTCAATTCTGCTCTTAATATCATCACAGACACGTAAAAGTGCAGATTGAGTGTTGTGACCCACCCGATACGCAGATTGTCTAGGATTCAAGAGGTTATATTTATTTAGGTAATCTGTGATTTGTGAGGCTACAATTCTTTCAAGGATTTTAGACATTTCCGGCAAATTAACGATGGATCTCGTATCGGACGGAGACAGCGGAGTACGAATTTTCGAAAGAGGACGAATCAGCGCGCGTTTCCACATTGAAGGAAAGAAGGAAGACTCAAGTGAGCGATTAAG
Organism: Temnothorax ravouxi; assembly: GCA_030770255.1. Classification (NCBI taxonomy): domain Eukaryota; kingdom Metazoa; phylum Arthropoda; class Insecta; order Hymenoptera; family Formicidae; genus Temnothorax; species Temnothorax ravouxi. The sequence goes on from JASTWP010001117.1 coordinate 80,076, forward strand.
CAGCGGTAAGAGCCATTGAGAAACAACCGGCCAGGCAATACGAAGAACATGAAGCGGAATGCCGTCAAAGCCCGACGCACAAGAGTGAAGCAGTCCACTGGTTATGATCTTGTACACCAAGTCAGACGAAATAGCAGAAAAGACAAATTCAGGGCAATGAGAAGGTCGAGAAACAGAAGACATGGCAGAAGTGAAATCTGCATACAAGCAGGGAGGTAGAGAATTAGAGACTGAGGCATAATATAAGTTAAGCTGATTTGGTGTGAAAAAGCGGAGAGGAGAGACTAAACTCGACTTGACTAGTCTAAGACGAGCCAACTCTCTCCACATTTTAGCAGGGTCAGTGATATTACTAAGTGACGCATATTGAAACTCTCCTCTGGCACGTTTAATGTCGTTGTTAAGCTGATTGCGAAAAGGTCTGTATCTAGCATAGCCCAATAGACTCCGTAAACGCTTTGCTTGTTTATACATTTGGTTACGAATACGGAGCCTGGACTTGAGTTCATCAGAAAGCCATTGCACAGGAGGCTTCCTGAACACAGACATGCGAGCAGAAGCAAAAACATCAAGTGCCCCAAGTAAAGTACGTGACAGTAAGGTACAAGACTCGTCAACATTAGACTCATCCAAGAGAACATCGATCTCCGTCTGAACCACAGCAGCAACAGATTGAAGATGTTCAAGGAACTCAGAAGTGTCCATACTCTTAAAACTACGTCGCAACATGGACCGCTTAATATCGAGCTTACAATTAAGTGAAAATGAAAGTTCCAAGAGATCATGTCCAGCAATGAATGGACTCAGGGATTTGGAAAACTCTTGAACCTTGTCACAGTCATCTACAATAAAAACATCAAGCCACGAGTCAGAAGTAGCAGTGTGATACGTAGCATCCGAGCTGACAACATATAAAGATAAGCTTAACAATAATTCACGCAAGTAATTAGCTTCAAAACTGTTCGCCATCAAGAGATTACAGTTTAAATCACCGCCACTAATAATGTGTTTGTAAAGATGAGAGACGCCAGTCAGTGATTCGACGAAGTCATTAAAAAGAAGGCCCTTAGGTCTCCTATATACCGATGCAAACAATATCATTTCATCACTCGGCAAACAAATCTCCATTATTAGATATTCAGGAGCATTGACATCGACCGCAGAGGAGATTGCAATTAATTTGACTTTTAATGACTTATGCACAAAGCAAGCAACACCCCCTCCTGCGCGTCCCACTTGATCATGACGAACAAGAAAATAGCCGTCCAGAGCCACAAGATCGTCCGACACCCCCTCATGAAGCCACGTTTCAGATACTGAGATAATATGATGAAAGTTAGTACTAAAGTATAGACGAATGAAATCAATATGACCTCGTAAGGAATTAGCATTGAATTGAGCAACGCGGAGCAATAAAGAATTACGTGTTGGGTTATGCCGAACGATCGATGACAAGGAACGAGCAGGTCGGACCCGTCAGACGAGCTTGGCGAGATCAATCTCAGAATTAACGAAAATAATAGGCTCTCCATCAGAACGCCTAGCGCATATCTGGCCATCTCTCACCCAGACAAACTTATACGCTCTCTCTTTAGCAACACGCCTGACCCGTTGCAGCAAATCGTAAGTACATTTGAGAAGCAATTCATTGACGTAAATATTGCCGGGAACACTCGTCGAGAAAACGTCACCAACCGTAAGACGGCGCCTGCCGCGCGTTACCTTGATAATGTGGTCACGAATCTCACGTGACTTGAGCGCGACTATCACCAATCTTCTACGACCCGCAGCGTCAGCCCGATCGATGGCTGAGATGGACCCCGGCGCAGCATCACGCGCCACTGGCGCATCGCGCGCTGCAACGTCACGGGTCTCAAGAACGTCGGAAGTCAGCTGAGGAATTTCGAGCGCATGAAAAACACTCGCGACTAGCTCACCGGATGTATGAGTAATAGAAGATGGAATACCAGAAATTATAATATCCGACGTTCGAGGGACACGCGACGCAGCAGACAACATATTCTCACTCTCATCGCAGACATGCGGGACCAACTGAGCGGTCTTTAAAGCCTAGACATCACGTGCCAGAGCAGAATTCTCCTGTTCAAGCTTGTCAATGCGTACAGTATTCTGCGCAACTGTGTCCGCGATGAGACTTTGTAAGTTTGCTAAGCTTGACGTTAATCTCACTAATCGCACGCCGTTGCTCATCAACAAAAGCGGAGAGTCTCGCATCCGAATCATTCAACTTGCCACATAGCTTTTGCAACAGCGCATTGGTTGTGGCATGCTCCTGCGACTGCGTCTGCACCTGAGTGCCCGATAACACACCCGGAAAATCGAAGGAACGCGCGCTCGCCTCAATTAGCGGTGTAAGAGGTGTATCTAATGAAGCTGCCAGAGATTTGCAGGAAGTGTCTGCATATTTGGTTGCAGCATAAGGTTTGACACAACCAGGGTGGAACACTCTCTTACACCCGTCGCACTCGAGCGATTGATTCGCAATTGGCTTCTTGCACCTAGTGCAAGCACGCGACTCCATGTATTACCGGTATTAGCCACTCGTCGCTCAATAAAGAGATGAAATGTAACCAACAAATAAGTAGTAGTACGAGGTCACCGTAAATAGTACACGTACACACGAGCGGACAGTCCAGCAAAACGTGTTCCCAGCAAAAGTAAACACACGTACACACGCACCAGAGAACGACGTCACGTATGGTTGCCAATCAGCTGTCACTCAGATAGCAGGCGCAATAGATCCACATGCACAGTGTAATGCATAGCAGCCAATCACATCGATCACAAGTATGGTGTCTTGCACAGCAGCCAATCGGCAGTCACAAGACAGCACGTCACGCAGCAGCCAATCAGAGATCACGATAGCACGTGCTCAGAAAATAGTGTGAAGATAAAGCAGATCAGTAACGACAGGCGCATGCGCAGCTAAGATCAACGTCTCCCACAGGAATATCCAAGAATTAGGTTAGACTAAAACGATGATACATGCACAGAAATCCTCTCAATTTAGCAGCAAGCACAAGAAAGATAATAATTGTGCATGACAAGCAGCAAAAAACACGCTAATACCTGCAACAAAATGGCCCGAAGGCAGCTTACGGCAGAAAATAGATTCACTTGAAGCAGGAGCAATAGAATAGACACACAATGATACTCACACAGAGAGAGAGAGAGAGAGAGAGAGAGAGAGAGAGAGAGAGAGAGAGAGAGAGAGAGAGAGAGAGAGAGAGAGAGAGAGAGAGAGAGAGAGAGATTGATTGATTTTTTATTATGCCCAAGCGTAGGCTAAAGGGCAAAGTAGGAGTAAGCATGAACAGAATACAAAACGCAATCATACCCTGATAGCACAGTGTCAGTTGGTGCCGTCATGATGCCGTCGTGATGCTGTTAATATGCACGAAATTCATGTATATTGACAGCATCACGACGGCATCATGACGGCACCAACTGACACTGTGCTATCAGGGTATACGAAGTATCACAAATAAACTTAGACTAAAAATCTTAATACTAATCTTAGAGCTAACAGTTCAACGACGCAAATATCAGAGCATAATAATAAAATTGCTTACAAGTATTGTTATAAAGCTGAAACATAATTCATAATACTAATCTAGGGTGAATATTCAACATAGAAGGACACATACTTGCAAATGTGCCGAACAGTAAGCAGCGAACAGAAAGCATGCAATATCAGTCAGAAGCCGGATAAATTCAATGTGTGCCCGCAAAGAGTTAGCATTAAATTGAGCTACACGAATTGAAGCAGCACCCAAGACTGGACCGCGATGCAAAACAGAAGTCGATAAGCGATCGGAATGCTCATGTCAAACCAGCCTATCGAGATCGGCGGCAGAATTGATCAAAACAGCAGGCTCACCATCCGAGAGTCTGACGTATATACGTCCCCCCCTTGCCCAGACGTACTTGTACCCCTTGTCCTTAGCAGCACGCTTGGCATGCTGCAACAACTCGTGTATCTCTTTTGGCAGTAGCTCGTTAATATAAACGCACCGATCAGAGTCGACCCCACAAACCTCCCTCTGCATGAGTGCGCGACGTGCCCTCTTTTTAGAAATGACAGTGTCTCGAACCGCGCCCGAAACCAATGAGACAATGTACGAGTTCACCGCGGAAACCGGTAAAGGTCGGTCGCCAGCTCCCACCGGCGGGGGCTTACGAGCGACGGCCCTAACATCAAGAACATGACACGAAAGCTCAGGGATCCCCAATGTCGAGAACACGCCACGAACACACTCTAAGGGAGTAACAGACATTGCAGCGGGGACACCCGATATTATTAACTCATTTGCGGTCGGAACGTGCATAGCAGGACGAGAACCAGCACGATCGCTCTTTAGATTACGAATCTCGTCTGTGAGAGCAGTACACCGCTGCTCCAGCTCAACAATCCGCTGACTATTCCGCTCGACATTGCCCGCAATACAGTTCAATCTATCGAGTTTGTCTTTTAGTTCGTCATTCGTGCGCCGCTGCTCCTCGACAAAAGCAGAAAGCTTCGCATTCGACTCTTTCAGTTCGCTACTCGTACGCCGCTGCTCCTCGACAAAAGCAGAGAAATTCGCGTTCGACTCCTTCAACTGCTCAGTCAATTTTGCATTTGACTGACTCAGCTGTTCAGTTAACCGAAGCAAAAGGTCATTAGTAGTAGTATTATCACGCTGAGACGACGACTGAGACTGCGACAGAGCACCGGCGCATACAGGAGTAGATGGTACTCCACTCGCAAAGTCGAAAGAGTGTGTATTCGGTTCGCCGACGGGTGTAAGAGGTGCGTCTAAAGTGGCTGCAAGGGCCTTGCAGCACGTGTCCGCATACCTGTATGTGGCATACGGTTTAACACAGCCAGGGTGGAACAGTTTCCTACACCCATCGCACCCGAGAGATTGATTGGCGATCGGCTTCTTACATCTATCACACACACGCGGTTCCATGATCCGTATGCAGAAAGCCAACGTCACACGATGGAGTCAGGATGTCCAAGAAATCACCAGCAGCGCATGCGCACCAAAGGTAGGCAGCACAACCCAGCCAATGGCAGTACTGCAAGCGTACCAACTCCCGCCCGCGTGACCAGATCAACGCACGCCACATGCACCACAAGAAGTAAAGTGTAGAAGGAGCAGATGAGCAAGCGCACATGCAAAAGGTCCTCGCCACTCTCAATTGAGGTTAGGAAACAGGCAGCCTCTTTCAACCAGAATAAGTCGTATAAAAGAGACAAGCCGCAGAGATAGATATAGTGCTTTCAATAAGCAGCTAAAAAGCCTGCCTGCGCCTGCAACAAAAAAGCCCAAAGGCAGCTCGCGGCAGAAAACAGATCAACTCAGAGCAGGAGCAAGAACACAGCGTGACACAACTGATACTTACAGAGAGAGAGAGAGAGAGAGAGAGAGAGAGAGAGAGAGAGAGAGAGAGAGAGAGAGAGAGAGAGAGAGAGAGAGAGAGAGAGAGAGAGAGAGAGAGAATGAATGAATGAATACATTTATTAGCTTTTAGCTATCATACAATACACACAATACACTTTACTTAAGTCCATTTTTCTTTCAATTTTCTTTTAAATTCGCTTACATTATTATCGATGTTTCTTATTTCCTCAGGCAACTCATTATAAATCCTTATACCATCATAAAACAAATCTTTTTGTCCTGTTCGCGTTTTTCTAAATTGTACTTGTAATTGGTTTACTTGCCTTGTTTTGTACTTATGTCGCTCTCCTACCTTCTCAATCTTATTACACAACCCCCTCGGTAACAATCTATTAGCTAGTTTATACATAAATATACATACATTATACTTAATTCTCTTTTCTACGCTCATAATTCCTAGGACACTCCTCATTTCATCGCATGAGGTATATATCGAACATGTAAGTACTGACCTAATTGCCCTATTTTGACATACTTGCAACTTATCTAATTGTACTCTACTCAAACCTATAAATACCGTTGAGCAATATTCCATATGTGGTGCCACAATTGCCTTATACAATACGCTTCTTGCATATAATGATAGGTCGACACCCACTCTCCTAATAAATTGTGTCTTAGCACTCATCTTTTTAATAACATATTGCACATGCTTCTCAAATGTCAATACCTCATCTACCATTACACCTAAATATTTGTATTCATTTATTTGCTCCAATCTTTCGTTCGCAATTTTTATATCACACTCCGTGTTTTCCTCGCATCTACCACTTCTTAGCAACATAAACTTGCTCTTTTCCCCATTCAATTTCAACTTATTTGCACATAACCAACCATATATTTTCTCCAGTTGCTTATTAATAACATATTCAATAGTATCTATTCTTAAGTTTTCAAAGTATACAATAGTATCATCTGCAAACATTCTAATTTTGCATCCAAGAATCATTAAGTTTACAATATCATTGATATATAATATAAACAATAGAGGCCCAAGAACTGATCCCTGGGGTACTCCATTTGTTACCTTCCTTGCTTCAGACATTAAATTCTTATATTTTACCTTTTGTACTCTATTATTCACATAATCTTGTAACCAAGAGATAACCGTTCCTTCAAATCCAAGAAATTCCAATTTAGCAATTAATATCTTTCTATCTATTGTCTCGAATGCTCTACGATAGTCCAGAAAAACAACTCCAATCTTATCACCTTTACTTATTGCTAATTTCCACTCAGATATTACACTTTGTAACGCAGTTTCACATGAGTAGCTATTTCTGAAACCCGATTGGCAATCGGTAATAATATTGTGCTCCTCACAGAATTTATCTAATCGCGATTTTACTACGGTTTCTAATACCTTCTCATACATTGGCAACATATTAATCGGTCGCAAATTTTTCGCATCATTTGATCCTGTTACTTTAGGTATCGGTACAACAGTAGAACATTTCCACTCCGACGGAAAGACCCCTTTGGCTAGAGACATATTGCAAACTTCCAAAAATATTCCATTCATTGTTTCATATGCCCATTGTAAAACTATCGTACTAATACCCTCATCCGTCCCACTTTTACGTTTTAACTCTCTAACTATCTTTGATAATTCATCATTTGTTACTTCCTCAAAACTCTCCATCACACCTTCTCTCTTATTACCTAAGTAGTCACAAAACTTTTCATCCCCTATTTCTATACTTTCAACAATTTCATCAATACTGAGAGAGAGAGAGAGAGAGAGAGAGAGAGAGAGAGAGAGAGAGAGAGAGAGAGAGAGAGAGAGAGAGAGAGAGAGAGAGAGAGAGAGAGAGAGAGAGAGAGAGAGAGAGAGAGAGAGAGAGAGAGAGAGAGAGAGAGAGAGAGAGAGAGAGAGAGAGAGAGAGAGAGAGAGAGAGATTGATTGATTGATTAATATATTTATATGCCCAAGCATCGCTAAAGGGCAAAGGTATTAAAGTAGTAACAATATTATAACAATAATAAAGAGTAAATGCTCTCAAACATATCAAAAAGCTAATAAACTGCATACAATAATAACAGGATATATACTACAGTATAGCAATATAAACAATGGCTAATTCCAATGAATCTTAATACTAAGCTTAAGAACTAAAAACAATAATAACAAGAGGTACACTATATTACAATGAACTTAGACTATGCTTACAGTTAACTGAATATACATGAAGGCAGCTGCACTAGTCAGATTCGGATGCAATCAGATACGAACGGAGAAGATTTTTAAAACCAGCTAGTGAAGACGCCGATGTAATGCCATCAGGAAGAGAGTGCCAAAAATAAATTGAAGATAGTCGGAAGGAGTTACGGTAGGTAGTGGTTCTATGGAAAGGAATGTGAAAAGTGTGTGATGATGTGGATAAACGGTCCGATCTCCTCAAAGCTGGATCGAGAGGAATGAAGAGTTCCTTCAGGTAAGAAGGAGAATGCATATGCAGAATGCGATAAGTCTGACAGCCAAGAAAATAAAGCCTTCTATTCTCGACCGAAAGCCATCCCAAACGACGTCTAAACGGAGTAACATGCTCATCTCGCCTCAGATTAAAAATAAATCTGATGCAACAATTAACGAGTCTCTGTAATTTTGTGTTCAATTCGTTACTCAAGTTGTGGTAAACAAGACAACAGTAATCTATATGTGGTAAGATTAAAGTGTTAACAAGCTTGATTCTAAGCGCAGTGGAGAGAGAGTTCTTGTTAAACTTAAGTTTATACAGAGCATGATGAACACTTTGCGAGACATGCAAGACATGCTTTTTCCATGAAAGGTTGGACATTAGAATAACACCCAAATTTCTTACGTCACTCACAAATGGCAGAGGTGTTCGGTCGACAATGATCGGTGGTAGAAGGGTGATATCTATATTATTAACATGAGCCCGACTAGCGAATATAATAACCTTGGACTTAGAGAGGTTAAGTTTAAGACCATTGACATTAGCATATTCAAAGATGGCTTGCGCATCCCTAGAGATCAACCCGAGTCCGTGAAGAAGATCAGCCGGTGGACAAGAGAAATATATTTGCTTGTCATCGGCAAAAAGCATATAATTAGAGTAGGATAAAACTTTACTAATATCATTAATGAAGAGAGAAAATAGCAGTGGGCCAAGTACAGAACCCTGAGGTACACCCAGGGACGTGGATAGCCAGTCGGAAAACCTCCCGCATCATCAACCACGGCCTGGGAACGACCAGTTAAGTACCAAAAAATCCACGTAATCACGGCATCAGAGAAACCAATTTCTTTTAATTTAATAAGTAATCTTTTAATTTAATAAGTAAGAGAGAGAGAGAGAGAGAGAGAGAGAGAGAGAGAGAGAGAGAGAGAGAGAGAGAGAGAGAGAGAGAGAGAGATGATATGATATGATATGATTTATTATGCCCAAGCTAGGCTAAAGGGCAAAGATAGATACAGTGTTGCAGTACAGAATAAGTGTGCTCTCACTCGCATGAGACAAGCAAGAATGAAGCAGTAAAGAACCATAACTGAGGTGTCAATACGCGACTTAACTAACAATAAACACAATATATACAATGAAACTAATAACTAACGCAACTTAACTAGTTATATGTACAATATAGGCTGCGGTCCACTTGACGCTACAAATACTTCGAAGCATTCCTCTTCTCTTTTTTTAAATGAAGATAGAAGGTGGAAAAGAACGCTCCAAAGAATTTGTAGCGTCAAGTGGACCGCAGCCTTAATATGTAGTAAAGAAAAAACAGTAGTAAGCGAGAAGTACAGAAGAAAACAGAAGACAAAAGCAGGAATGTTACCCTGTTTCCCGAGCAAGTAAAAATGCTTTGAGAAGATTCTTAAAGGCAGGGAATGAGGAAGTAAAGGTGATATTAACAGGAAATGAGTGCCAGAAATAGATAGAAGAAAGATAAAAAGAGTTTCTGTAGGTGGTTGTTCTATGAGAAGGAATATGAAATGTATGAGACGCATGAGAAAGGCGGTCAGATCTCCTCAACAGCGGATCAAGCAACGTAAAATTTTCACGCAAGTAAGAAGGGGAGCACATGTGAAGTATGCGAAACATTTGACAACCTAGAAAATATAGTCTTCTATTTTCAACTGAAAGCCATCTTAGTTGGCGTCTATACGGAGTAATATGTTCATTTCTCTTAAGATCAAAGATAAAGCGGATGCAACAATTGACGAGTCTCTGCAATAAAGTATTTAACTCACCACTTAAACCGTGATAGACTAAGCAACAGTAATCAATGTGTGGCATAATTAGAGCTAATACGAGTCTTATCCTCAACCCCGTAGAAAGTGAATTTTTATTAAACTTAAGTTTATGCAAAGAAAAATGAACTTTTTGGGAGATGTGTAAAATGTGTTTCCTCCAAGACAAGCTAGACGTAAAAATTACACCCAAATTTCTGACTTCATTAACAAAGGGTATAGGTGTTTGGTTCACAATAATGGGTGGTAAACTATGGAAGTCAATATCATTAACATAGCAATG
>JASTWP010001118.1:0-89623 GCA_030770255.1 Temnothorax ravouxi
GACAAGGCGGTATCCTCGCTCAAAGCCTTCATACTTGTTCTCTTTTGAATATAACTACAAACTCGTCGAAGCTTATCAATCCATCGCAATTGTGATCGAGACTTTCAAAGATAGATTCCGTTATCTGTTTCGGGAGCTCAGGTATTTCTAAGCAACTCGATATAAAGTGCATCGTCGCAGGATCTGTGTTTCCCCTTAAATAAACCTTAACTCTCTCCCATAGGCGTATCAATCTATTCTCATCCATTATAACGTTAGCTTTCATATCTCGAAGATGAACCGTACTCGAAGTACTCGTGACCAGTGGTAAAGCTTGATCTTTTTCGATATCGAGAGAGCATACGTTTAAATTATGATACGGTTGTACGATATGTTGTTTATCGGTTATTAATCCTTGAAATTTTCTCAACAAGAGTAACAAGCCATCTCGGAATTCCTGAAAGGATATCGTTTGTTTATTCGGACGATGTTTGCAAATGCACAATTTCAATTCCTCGATCAATTCGTCGAGGTGCAATTTCGTGCAAATGGAAAGTAGATCATTCTCATCGAGTTCGTCCTCTCCCTTTGTCAAACAGCTTTTAAATACAGCAAGAAGCTGCTGTTCGTAAAGATCACTGCTGCGTTCAGCCATGCCTTTCGCTCATGGTTTCCAAATTAATTAATGCCAATGCTCCATATAATATATCTGCAAACAATAATTGTAACGACTATCTTGTATCACGTTACAGTAAATATGTATATGTGTATGCATACACGTGTGTGTGTGTGTGTGTGTGTGTGTGTGTGTGGTGTGTGTGTGTGTGTGTGTGTGTGTGTGTGTGTGTGTGTGTGTGTGTGTGTGTGTGGTGTGTGTGTATTCCATACTATCGTACTATGCGCACAGAAAATACATAGTTTTTTATTACTTTCTTGCAAGTGTGTAATAAAACTAAGCAGTGATATTATCTTGTGTACGTCAAATGACTCTTTCTATCAAAGATACCTAACGAAACTAGTTAAAATTATACGAAAGACAAAACAAAAACTGACAAAAACTGCCGCGTATGTATGTACACACAGGAATATAAACATTGTTTCTTTATATATATATATATATTTTTTTTATGTTAATGTCACTCGGAACGTGACTTGTATTCGTTCTCTTGTGCGTGATTCTTCTCTTATATCCTCTTATAACATAATTTCGATGGTAAAGAGCCTTTTATCATCGTTGTTAAATTGTTATTACAATCAATTTTGATTGAAATTGAAAACATGTACCTCGATCAGTGTCCTCGATCTCTGAAATCTTGTAAATAACGACGGAAAAAATAATAAAAAATAAATAAAAATTTTATTGCGTTACTTTATTGAGCGAAACATTGAGTAAAACACAAATGGAATGCCTATGCACGAAAGATTTATATACGACATTAAGGTTAATCATTGACACAGATTGTTATAACCTACCAATTCTATCCAAGTTATAGCACATATCTGTGGTATTACATTTAGAAGATTATTCTTTAACACCAAATGTTACAAATTAATCAGATCTTCTTTTTTTATTTGGAGTAATTTTATTTGAATGACGTATTATATTTAATAGTAAGTAAACAGACTCGGGTACGAATCACAATCCAGACTACACTTTGCGACACTTTGCGACACTCGGTTTGCCTGGCGCCTGGCTCTCTTCCGATAAGGCCGGTTCTACAATGGCCGCGTTCAGCAGACACAACTGTTGAGTTCGTCTTATCAACACCCTGCGTTGATTGGTTAGTTCTAAAAGTAAGAGCCAATCACGTTTGACTGCTACTCAGCGGCTTGGTTTGCTGAACGTGCCCAATGAATGCTTTCCAAGGTCATGTTCCAAAACTCACTCTAGTTAACTAAAATGCTATAGTGTACGTGACGTAAACTATAGATTTTAGTTACCCAGAGTGAGTTTTGGAACATGACCCAAGAGGCCTATTATGCTAGGTCTACAATGCGAGTCGCAAAGTCATGAGTCGCAAGAATTGACCAATCACAATAGAATTTGAAGAGAATAATCGACTGTGATTAGTCAATTCTTGCGACTCACGACTCTGCGACTCCCATTGTAGACCCAGCATTACGTATCTTTTCACGAGGTAAAAATGCGAAAAGTGAGAGAATTTACTAGAGTATCTACGATTTCATTGGTCAAAACATAGACTACATAAATATAACATAAGACCGATGGACCGATGAGCATCTTATGTAAATTAATATGGCGACTTTATGCTGGATGCTCATTGGTTTAGCGGTCTTATGCTACGCTTATGCTAAGCTATGCATTATTTTGTGTGCGATGGCCTTAAGGCCGTAAAAAAATAGACCAATCACAGTCGATTATTCTTTTCGCGTTTGAAGAATAATCGAGTGTAATTGGTCTATTTTCTTACGGCCTTACGATTATAAAACATACGAATTTGTTAAAGCAATTGCACATAACAAGTTTTAGTTGCAATCGTAAGGCCGTAAGAAAATACACCAATCACACTTGATTATTCTTCAAGCGCGAGGAGAATAATCGATTGTGATTGGTTTATTTCAGTGTAACGCGCAGAGACGCTTATATATTGGAGAAAATGTTTGATAATTTTTGATATGATTTTCCAAGCTGAATAAAACCAGAGATTATAATCCTAAAAACCGGGGCCCCTTTTAACCGTTGATACGCCGATGGTCCGTCCAAAATAATGGCGGAAAATCGAAAAACATCAAAGGTCAGAGAGTGAACATACTGCATGGTTATATGTGTCTCGACATTAGTAAAATTGACGCCAATGTAAACGCACTTTAAAGATTTACCCGCCGAATTCGAATAACAATTATTTATTATAATAAAAAATATATATATTTAAATAAAAAGTAAATTATTAAGAATAATGTACTACAAATGATGTACAAACGATTAAGAACAATAAACTGTAATTTATTATTATTTTTGAAATACTGAGGAGCTAACTTTTAGAGGTCTTGTTAGTGAAACTTTATTTTTTTTTTAATTAACCAAGAATGTACAAACACTAAAAATCATAATATATTCATGTACAAATGATGTATTACAATCCGAATATATCAATGTTTTTGTATTTTGTTATAGATGAAGGGCCAAATATATGAACCTCGTGATATTTAATGTACAAATCTTTAGAAGCTGAATTCAAACAGGACGCGTCAAGCGTCAAGCAGCAAGCAGCAAACAGCAATCCAATCAGCGAGGTGAAATCAGCAGTGGCGTAGAAAATATCGCCTCGCTGATTGATTGCTGCTCGCTGTTTAACGCTTGACGCGTCCTGTTTGAATCCAGCTTAAGATTTCGTACGTTTCTGATGATAAATTTATCTTTAGAACAGCCAAAACGGTTGATAATGTCAGCACTCTTCTGTTATCGCCGACATCGCCGTGCCCCTGGGGCCCCTTTGGTGGTCACAAAAATTTACCCATCAGGGTTGTCGGTCTTGAGTGACGTATGTACCAAGCACTTCAAGCAGTCGAGTAAAACGGTCTCAAGCAAAACACCGGCGTGGCCGCTCTCGGGTTTCTCTCTCTCTTTCTCTCTCTCTGTTGTACGGCAAATAATATAATTAAACATATATACCAATTAAATTATTTACACATGCAAAATGAATGTATATATCCATATGCTTATGCACCTATGAGTTTATCTGGATAAAGCCATTGATTAGACCATATACATGTGCATAAGGAAATAGACCAATCAATTTTCTTATGCTTATGCATTATGCGTTATGCAAAAGTCTGTTTTTCCGCTCAAGTCGTAAGAAATTGACTAATCACAATGGAATGTAAAGAGAATACTCGACTGTAATTGGTCAATTTCTTACGGCTTAGAGATTAAATATTGGACACCTATTGAATACCTATGTTATAACGATATAATAATGACGATACTTACGTCTTACAACCTATTTGATACATCATTAGCATTTTCTTTACCATTTGCAATTCGTGAGCCAAACTGGAAAGCTCTTTTAGGAAAATTAGCCGTACATTGAAAACCAATCTTGCAGGCTAGCAAACGTAATAGTAACTTATCTCCCAATCCACTTGGCATTTTCTCAGTCGGATAGCATCTGCCAATGATTTTATCGTCAATCACTCATTCGTTTTAATCATTAATTGTTCATCATTATGTAAATTTACCTCTCCCATGGTTTTAAACGCTGCACATATTTCACCAGATTTTCGTCCAGATACGGTAAACGGGATTGTTTCCCATGATCAGAAACAATCCGGTCGTCCCGACCCAAATTTCTCTCAGAGATCCTGGCCAATTCAATACTCAATTCTTGCACCAGTGCATCCCATCCTCTGTGCCTCAATATGGTTCTATGTCTCATGTATCCGCCAAATAATTCATCCGCGCCTATGCCTAAAAGCAATATCCTGCATGGCGATTCGTACGCTTCGTTAACTGGGTAGAGAATGCCTTTCGCTCGACTCGCGAACCACATTGCGCATCCTAGACTATCATCCAGGATTGTACGTAGCGGATGCAATAGATCACAAATTCGCGACGCACGATACAGTTGCAGTTCCACTTGTGTAACGTTACACTGAAATAAGCATTGTAATCAGAAAAATGATTCCACACGAGATCTTTCGTTCTTTTTTTTTTCTTTTCTCGGAAAAATATCGAAAGATATAAATTTGAGAGAAATATTTCGAATATAGGAAAACTGTACTTGTATAAAATTCCATTTCCTATTGGGACAAATTCGCAACAATTCAGAATATGTTTGCCGTCCCGTTTTTCGATCCGGTACATCATATTTTTGCGATACATTCCCTTTTTCATTGTTTGCGTGACTCGGGTTCCGGTTTTTGCTCGCAGGTCTTTCAAACGCGACATTAATGAGATCGATGCTTTCGTCTTCCGGAACGTACTTGTCGGCGATCGCTGTTAAAATTGCCGAGTCTAGGCCACCAGAAAATAATATGCCGATTTTGGAATGAGCGCAAGTAACACTTCCGCCGCTCAGTATGATTCTTATGCAATTCTTGCAATAATTTGGTTTCTTCTTTACTCTGATTTTCACTGATTCATGCAACAGGTCCGCCAAACGTTCGACTCTTTCATCTACCTCTTCATATTTCAACAGATATTGCAATACCTCGTTAAAATCTTTACTACACGGTACATTCTCTAGATATTCCACATCTTTTCGACTAGGATGCAGATGCAAATTCGTCCAAGCCGATGAACAAGCGTCCAATATAGTTTCTTTAATGTCAATATCCACACTTAAATTGGTCTCCAGTACTTCGATAATATCCGTGAATCTCAAGTCAGGTTCTTTCCACGGATAACATGCTAAATTTATCTGCGACATATTTAAATTCATCGCAAAGATACCTATAGCTGGTACTTCTACAATCCCTTTTATTTTTTTATTCGCAACCGAAGCTAAAGTCAATGAATTAGCCTCGTTATCCACTTTCAAAAGCAAACTGTGCCGTCCGATAATATCTCGTCCAAAGTATAACGTATTGCTCGACTTTTGATAGTACACTAAACAATAAGGGCCTTCGATCTTCCGAAGCACAGACATGACATCCTTAGTCGATTGTAATTCAGTCAATATAACACTTGTATCGCAAACATCGTCTTTTGCCTAAAACAAACGTAACGTATTATTGTAGTTTGTTGTGGAATTGTTAAAATATATAGATATTTCTTAATTGTATATTTCTCTACGTCAATTCTCTCGCCCAAAGGGCCCAAAGAATTGACTTTTTAGAATTGTAACAAAGTACTAAACTCAGCTTTACCTATTTCTATTTTTATGCGCTATGATTTATTGGATATTCCGCACACTATTAAATTATATACTATTTTTAACAATAACATTCATTCAAAGTATTTTATCGGAATATTCTGCACACATGATTTACGTACCAAATGACCTGAGAAAAGATCTCCGTTCCAAAGTAACAAGTTTTCACTATCATCTAAACTTGGCTGCGTCGTTACTCTAGGTCCTTGCATCCATAACACTGCAGCAGCAAAATGTCCAAGCCAGTCACGACTTAACGTCAAACGTTTCTCCATGAAATAATCAGGGGCCTCGCGCAGCTATTGCATCCTTGCAAATATTCCACTAAAACAGTTTGAAAAAAGTTAACGTACGTTATGTTTACTAGCAATAAATGTAGTAGGCACAAGACGAGTGTCTCTCTCTTTGCAGCTCTTGTTAAATTAAATAACTTTTCGAAAAATGCGGTCATCAAACTCATCAATCTTTTTAAAAGTTGCACATTTTATGTAATTTATAGATGCATAGATGCTAAATTTGCCAACAAAAATTTCCGCTATTCCCTTCCTTCCATAAAAGAGATGAGATATCAACAATTATATAAATTTTTCTTTATAAAGTTTCAGCAAAAATCTGTTCCTTTTGGCTTTCTACATCCTATCGCTTTGTACATACGCTTTTCTGGCTAATAGGGTTTCTAAACAAATAATCTTGCATCTTATATTTTTAACGTAAGTACCTGTTTAGCGGATTCAGAGTCCACTGAGTCTTGTTCGGGTTGATATATGGAACAAAATATTCCACACATTGCGTGGATACTGGTTAAGACTGATATATGCAGCTATGCACTACGGTTTAATCAAGTTTAATCACTGCAAATGTCTAAATAAAGTTAATTGAGGAAATAAAATTTGAGGCAGAACTTTCATTCAATAGGGGTATCCAATAGCATAGAGCACGACTGACTACTGAAAGTACTGCTAAAGTGCTTAAGACTGCTAAGTAGCAATTAAAGTGTGAGTGGTTGGATCCAATGGTAAGAACCAATCATATTTAGGGTGCTTTCCATTTAAGCTGGATTCAGACAGGACGCGTCAAGCGTCAAGCAGCGAGCAGCAACCAATCAGCGAGGCGATATTTTCTACCACTGCTGATGTCACCTCGCTGATTGGGTTGATGCTCGCTCTGCTTGACGCGTCCTGTCTGAATCCAGCTTAATGCTAGGTCTACAATGCGAGTCGCAAGGTTTGTTCGCGTCGCATGCCCCACCATGGCTCCTAATCACTCCAACGCACTCCAAAACTCATCTGCTCCAATCGCCACCTTTATATCCGTGATCCAAGTATTATTGGAGTATGCGACGCGAACAAACCTGCAAAGTCGTTAGTCGCAAGAATTGACCAATGTCAGTCGAATTTGAGGAGAATAATCGACTGTGATTGGTCAATTCTTGCGACTCACGACTTTACGACTCGCATTGTAGACCCAGCATAAGATCTGACTTAAGAATACCGGTGATCCGAGAGTGACTTTTGGAACGCAGCCCTTGAGTGTGTCAAGAAAGTTTTGCTGGAAACTGGAACGCGCTCAAAAGGCTCGAAAGTAGGAGCTTGAGATAAAAAAGAAAAAAAATTAACCGTAGTTCTGTGCACGTCATCATTCATAAATTATATTGTAAATTAACCGTCCTTTGTTGAGCGCGTGCCTAAACCTTTTGATCCGTGGGGGATGTATATATGTGCTGCGTACGCTACAATCGTGCATGTATTTATCTACTAGGGTGCGTTTCCGTTTCTCGCATGATGCGCGCATAAACATAGTAAACGTCACGTATACTATAGATAAATGCGCGCATATGCGCGTTACGGAACGTGGCCCTGGAGACACGAAAGACACAAAAATAAGATTACATATATATATATAAACACGTAGAAATTGGGTGGATCGTGGATCAAAGATTCAATTGAATAGGAAAAAAAGGGGGGGAAAGAAGTAGAAAGCCCACGATCACGTACGCATCGAGACAATCCACATCGGTGCTTATACATATCATTATGAGTGAAATTTCAGAAACGCAAAGTAAAGACAGCGTCTCTGTTATAACTGAGCAAGAGCGTGAATTGGCTCAAGATATATTGTTAGAATTTCAAAAGAGTTCTTACGCGTCGTGCTTATCATACTTGAATAAGCTAGAGAGTCTCAGGCCTACCGATCTTAAAGTTACGCATAACAAAGTTGTTGTGGAATATTATAAAAGTGACTTGAAGAAAACCGAGCTGACACGGAAGAGTTTGAACGCTATATGCGGCCAGATATTAACTACGGATTCTAACGAGGCTATCGATGACGTCGAAAAGTGCGTTATGAGATACAATCAAGCCGTTTTATTATATCATACTAAACAGTATAATGCTGCGCTTCAAATCATGACTAGGCTGTTTGCCTTTATCGAGCCAATGGGTATGTACGATAATGATAATTTCAATTACAAGTTTTTAAAGGTTAGACGTTATAGCAGCCGAATACTCCGGTACATATACGTGCCAAGTATTTTGAGAGAGTATGGAAAAAGAAGTGAAACTACGAGTAGCGATCTGTGTTTCAGCAGAAGCCAACGATTGCCAAATTGTTTGGTTTAATTTAATAAACAGTCTTTATTTGAGATTATATAATTGAGACTTGGCTTATGTATGGTATCTCCTTATTTTTTTTAAAATAATATTTATATACATATTTTTTTTCTTGATTGTAGAAGAAACTTTAGCGCATAAAGTTTGTCTGCTACTGATCGAATTGTACATAGTAACGGAACAACCAGACGCAGCTCTGTCAATATTAAATTATGTGGAGAGTCAATTTATATCTACCGACAGTTCCAAGATATCTGTTGACAAGGATGGAGTAATGAAATCTATTAAGGAGCAAAGAGAGCAAAAGAAAGATGTCGGTGATACAGTGACAGATACATTCAAGATTAAACTCTTGAAATATAAAGCGAGAATATATCTTTTGACTCATCAACTGAAACTCTGTAAAAAAGAATGGAAGACATTAGTTTCATTGGGCGTAGTGGTAACGTTATTGTTAATGATAACTTGATTTAAATTGAAAGTCCCATTCAAGACCCATTGAAGATATTGAGAACGATCTCTGATATATGTATGACATACCGTTTCTATTAAGCTACTTATTTCTTTTCAGAATACATCGACAATTTTTTTGAAGGCTAATCTGGAATATTTGCGAGGAAATTACGAAAAGGCAATACAATTTTTGAATTCTAAAATGAAAGAAAATTTAGATTTTAAGTATGTTACATATATTAACTAAATTAAATACAAATGCATGAAGCAAAGCCAAAAATTGTAAATTGTAAATATTAATATTTGTTATACAAGATGAAAAGATGATATAATACCATCTACCTTGAACATTTTTACTTTTCTCAACAATATGAATAGCACGATAGCTGTGTGTTATATCAGTCAAAAGGATATACATTACATAACGGAGATAAGTTGAGACGAGAGGGAGAGTGGATTCATGAGAAAAAAAAATGCAATTACATTTTTCAATCGCTTCACATACACACCTGTGAAAACAATTAGTTCATAATCCATTAGTTTTTCTATCTTCATCTGCTGTTTAAGATAAGCAAAAATGTTCCAAGTAGATAATGCTCGATTCTAAAACACATTGTATTGATGTATGATTTACAGATTATGTGGGGAATCTTCGGCTGTTTTGTTTTATAACAATATGGCATGTCTGCATCTCGCGATGGGTAAACCTATTCTGGCTTGTTCTTATCTTCAGAGAGCTTTGCGCGCAAATAAATGTGCATTGGAGAGCATGCAAGTCAAAGACATTGGTAATTTTTAGAATTATTAAATGTAAATTTAAATACAAATCACGTAAAAGTGACTCTTTTTTTATCTTTATATTTTTTGAAATGGTTAATTTTTGTTTTGTTCCTAATAACGTTATATATTCACGAAGAGTGCGAAAAGTAAGAATATGTTTCATTAAAATATCACTAAGGCTAATATTACAGTACACTTGGATCTAAGCGCATTTATAGCGACAAACTGAGTTAATCATATTTTTGGCATTATTCTAAATGAATTGTGCACATATGATGCCAATATTAATAAAAGAAAACTTGATTACAGATCCTTTGTCTTCTCAACCATTGTACACGCTTGGTGGCAATAAACATTACGAGTTAATGTACAGTTTAGGTGTATCGTTGTTGTACGCTGGTAAAGCGTCCAAAGCTTTTGATTGCTTCACGGAAGTAGCACAGAAGGTACACAATAATCCTAAACTCTTGCTCAGAATGGCAGAATGTTGTATCTACAGTCATAAATATGTAAGTTGCAATTGTGATATTGGTTTCACATACTCTTTCAAATTATACTTCTTAACTAATATCAACATCATTTTGCAAACATTTACTATTCGCTGCAATTACTATCGTTATTTAATGAATATGTAAAATAAAATCACATATGTGATTTCTATCTAATAATAATAATACAATTGTACATTGCTTCCGTCATATATATATATATATATATATATATATTTTTTTTTAGTCAAACGAGGTCGATTTTAATATTCCAAAACGGCGTAAAGATTTGGTGCAGAAGATAATAGGTTCTGGTATCCATAAAAAAATCATATTAGCCACATCTCTTTCGAAAGACATTAGATATCATTCGGAAGGCCTATCCTATGCAATCCCACAACCAACATTGGAATTTGGTTATTTATGCCTGAAAAATGCATTACTTTTACTACCGAACAATAATGAGCCAAATGTACCTGTAACAACTATGACGAATTCAGTGTCACTATCATTAATATCTGGTCACAATTTAGGTATAGATTATAATTCATACCGCATATACATGATATTACGCTCGCACAAATCTATACCTTATATATAATTATTTCAGGTATCCAGCATGTAACATTAATGTCACGAGCTACAGCTATCGAATCTTTTAACTTGAAAATTAGTGTCTTGGCTGCTAGCGCTTATGTCTCTTTGTGCCTTGGAGATTATATACTTTCTCTTGAACATGCAAAAACTCTATTAAGCTTTAACAAGTTACCTGGAGCATATAAAATGCTAGGCAACTTGTATGCCGCTGAAAGTTTAATATTCATGGACAAAATTAGTGAGGCACTAGAGTACCTTAAGCTAGAAAATCTTCAAGATTTAAATACATCTATATCCATGCCAGAAATTCAAGAGAAGGATAAAGAAAAGGTGGAAGAAGTTACGGTAAAGCCTGTAAGAGGTAAATTTAGAAAATTATATACAGTGCGTGTGTGTGTGTATGCGCGCGTGCGTGTGTTGAAAATTAAAAAGAGAGGGACATCTGAGGCCATTTTCCGGGTCTGCTAGGTTGTATTTATTTTTCTTTACTTATTTCTTATAAATACAAGATTCAGCAAAAAATTGATTACAAATCGTGGAAAAAAGTTCACAGATTTGTCTTAGAAAAAGACAAATCTGTGTACTTTTGATCATTTTGGATTATTTTGTATCAAACATCGCTAGAGATAAAACATAGATAAAAGTTTCAAAAAATTATATTTATTGTAAAAGATATATATGATATATGATTTTAATCTTTTTCACATTATTACTTTTTTTCATATCTATATTGTTATTATTTTTTTCATTTGGTTATATATTTTTCACCGTTTAATTGATATTTTGATGGTTCCTTTATTGAAAGATATTCAACCTGTCCATTTACTAATCCACCTTCTTTTTATCTAATCACTTTTTCGAGATTTTCAATAATATTTACGTTTAAATAAAATATCTCGGAAATAAATATTTTGTTGCTTTGAATTATAGCATGGTATCCCACAACAGTTTCTACTGGCATTGCTGTAATACGTTACAACTTGGCTGTGGCTTATGCCATACGAGGCGAACTAGACAAATCTGGAGAAACTTTGAAACAAGTAAGTATATTTGTATCAAGATTAATGTAATACATAATGGATAAAATATATTTTTTCTATTATAATTTAACGTTTTACTATACTTAAAGTGTCCCGTTAAAACCTTCGCATTCTGATTTTGTTTATAATATTAAGAGATTAAGACAATAATAAAAAAGAACACATTAATGATACGTGACATTTTTTTGCATTTGCCTTTCATATCAAACGCTATTTCTATCAATTAATTTTTATTTCAGATATGGATGTCAAAAGAACCAGATTGTGATATACCTATACAAGTGATAATGTTGGCCTTGTACATAGAGCTACAATTAGGTAATATCTTTTTTTAGTATTATAAACGTAAAATTTATTTAAAACTTGGAACAATCGGTGGATAAGAATATCTTTTTTCATTTACTTACATCTCTCTGATTTGTATAATTAGCCAAATTCATTTATTTTTTAAACTGATTGCAAAGCAATAGTTACTTTTGTCCAGATACTTTTCTTAGTTATACATTATTTCAATGTTTCGATAAGCAGTGTACGCACTATAGATACATTTGTTATCAAGTATCACGCACATAATTAGGAAATGCATTTTATATTTTTTATATTTTTTAATTCCAGGTCATGCTGACATTTCAAAATCGATAATAAAACAGCATTGTCCACAGTATCGTTAGGAATGCAAGATATATGTCTATTTAGAACATATGCATATAAATATTTAGGTATTTTTAATTTATAGATGCAAGGATGTCAAATCTTTTATATCTCTTTCTACATGATTATATTTCTATGAGTACTGTGAAAGAAAGAAAGAAAATTTTTCAAATTGTATAAGTAGTTTTGTTTCTAGATAGGCATTTTACGATCGACATAATTGTTTTAAATGGTATCGCGTATTATAATAAAATATTGGTTTAAAGTAAAAACCAATTTTTTATTAATTGTAAAATTAGAATTTTATCCATTGCTCATTCTTTAAATACAAAGTTTATCTTTGTTTTCTTATTTAAAGGTTTAAAAGTGAAACCTCGTGGCGCTTTTTCATTCAAATTGACTCTTTTCGTTAATCATTTTATTTAATTTTTTTTTTTAATACATTTGTATTTTATGTATAAAATAATGTTGAATTGCTTTTCAGTAAAATAATGAGTACTTTACGAGCGATTTCATATTCTATTACGGTATAAAACATGAAATTATATGTATATATAACATCTCTGCATAAACGAATACGCGTTTTAAAAAGTTATACAACTACAGCAGATGCTAGACTATAAGACCTGGATTAATGGTGATCGATGTATAAACGTAGTTTGTGATCTTGCATCGGATATGCATTGCAAATGCACTGTGTGGAGAATAATCATCTCCCCCAATTAAATCTGTGCAAATTCATCATTCCTCAAATAATTTTTCTAAAAACTTTGCAATAATGTTTTTACACGTAGAATGAAATGATGAAAAGAATCGATCTACGTAGCGTTATGTCGTTTCGTTTTTCCTCCCACGTTTCTTTCACTCTTCTCCTTCGTTAATCTCTTCAGTCAAGACCAAGGTTATCTCACCCTCTTTTAAAATAATCCGGCTTTTGACTCTTGTTGCGCGCGCGGTGCGACGCGAGTGCGCGAGATCTGAAGAGTCGAATGGGACCCGTAGGGGTCCGTAAGGGGGGTCGTGTGGAACTCCGTGGAAGGTGGAAGGTCGAAGAAGTTTTGCCTTTAGGAGCCTTAGGGGCTTTAGAGGCCTGGGACGAGGGACCGTATCGTGTCCTTTCATTTCGACGACTTACTCAGAGTTCGCTTCGTCGTCCTTCATGGCCATATATGTAGCCAGCCGGACTTGACCTATATATTATTATGCCATTGGCGTACAAATGCAACGCGCGTCGTTTGCGAGTGTACCCGCAGGGCTTTACCGAGGTTAAGTCTGGTTAAGTTTGTCTCGTAACTCTCGTAAGTCCTTGCAGTGACCCAGCGGTGACCATCAATTCTGTGCGACACGGTCTGACGTTCTACGATAGATTCGATTTGAGATGCGTAACGTAACGTCGTAAACAGCTCGATTAGCGATAGTAGGGAGTAGGGTATCGATATAAATCGTTTATGCTTTTACGTTTAAAATTTAAATATTTGACGATTGTTCGAGATTATTAAAATTGACTTTTTATCACTTAAATTAAATTAAACCATTTCAATTATTTGTGCGTGCGTGTGACTAAAAAAGATAATTTCAATTCTCTCTCTCTCTCTCTCTCTCTCTTTCGTACCGGAGGCACGTATTTGTATTATAAACTCCCTTTCCTTCGCTCAAGGTTCAATTCGAGTGCCCTTCGGTTATTCGCCGAATGTCTCATTCTTGACCGGTATTCAAGAAGGCCACGAGTGGCCACGAGACCATTGTAGCTTCACTAATACGCACCGAACTTGGCCGCGGCTATAAAACGGATCGCGCGCAGAACGGAAGGTCAGTGTGAGCGACAAGCGCGCGTTATTCGCTCGTTCAATTTTCATCCTTGTGTTTTCGCACAACTCTTTTCTTCAATACTGACAGTCAGTGTTACAAAGAATAGAATACGATATTATATAAATATATACATATGGCAATGGCCAAATATATATTATACGTATATATTCTTGATGTAACACACAAATAAACATATGTAAAATCCAAAGAGAGAATATAATGTTCATCAAAGTGATTGGTTACAAACTATACAAGTTGCCTTCTTACAATCTCTCGGATAGAGATACAGTCGCTTTACTTTGATAAAAATATGGAGTTGGAAGTATCTCAAGATTTAAAGGAGCGGATCAACAGTCTGCCATCCTCACCTCCCCCCCGCATGAAGAAATCTGAAACGAAGGACAGCATTTCTTCCGTAGACAGCGACCTGAGTCTTTCTTTCGACAGAAGAGGTTCCAAGGGCGACGAGGCCGACTTGTCGGATTACGATAGCGAGATCAGGTTCGTAAAGGGAACTGATATTGACCAAGATTCGGGTGCGGACTCTGTGGATGATGCTGCTGCTGCGTCGAAAGAAGTTGTACAAGTGGAGAGACAAGTGGATGTACCGTCGGAATCCCCAACGGAATCAGCGACATCAACCGCGGTTGAGAAAACGACGAATGATTTCGTGATGCCGAATGACGAGTTAGCCGACAAGATATGCGCCCAGGTCGAATACTACTTTTCCGACGAAAATATCATAAAGGATGCGTTTTTATTGAAACACGTGAAAAGAAACAAAGAAGGTTACGTATCCCTTAAATTGATATCCAGCTTTAAAAAGGTGAAGCATCTCAGCAGGGATTGGAGAACGGTCGGAGCGGCTTTAACGAGATCTAAGGAGCTCGAGGTTAATCCACAAGGGACTAAATTGCGTAGAGTGAATCCTTTACCACCTTTTGATCAGACAGCTCCTTCGAGGACCATTTTAGCGGCTGGATTACCGATAGAGAAATTAACGGTTGAATCTGTCGCCGAGATTTTTAAACCTTGCGGTGAGATAGCGCTGATAAGGGTTCTCAAACCTGGACGTCCCATACCTCCTGAGGTAAAACGTCTTCTCTCTCTCCCTCCCTCCCTTCTTTCTCTTTAACTGGACGCACATCATCGATGCGAGTAACGAATAGCAAAATATTTTTACTCTTACTGAGTATACTCTGCAACGCGATATTTGTTCAATTTAGGTTTTCTGTTTAAGTGCATTTTCAAATACAGATTTAACAGATGTTGTACGTTATCATATGTAATATATAGATTTAGGCTGCGTTCTGCGCTATTGAGCGTGTTCCGTCCTTGTTCAATTTTGTGTAAGTAACACAGATAAAACAACGGCAGCCTTAAATGATTAGATTTATAGTTTTAATTTTCGCAGACACGGTTTTTCATTTTTTAGATAACTCGAAAAGTGTCCATTCAACTCTTCGGCTAAGAAAAGGATATATGTAGCTGCGCGAATCAGTCGAAGGATATACCCACCAATTTCAACGGCTTACACTTTAGAGTTAGAGAATCTATTATGTACATGTAGAGATGTGATACAGAGTATAATTATTTAGAAATATTATATCTACATCGTTAGTGTTACGTCCATTTCGCACAGTTATGATATCTTTTTGGATCGTATTTCTTATGTCTTCCGGAAGATGAGGTAAAAACGCGCATGAAGGACGCAATAAGAAGGCTACTAATTATCGATAGAAAAATTAATGTAATTTGCGAAATTCCTAGTGTCACAATTTCCTCAATTACTGTCGACAATTCAATAGACTGGAACATTACCGAGTTCTTTGATAATAACCGGTAACACGGCTAATGCTTATTTATTACGTTTCTACCCTGTCGCCCGTCAAATTTTCCACAATTGCACTCTATATCGTGACATAATCACGACACATGGCCTAACTCACTGTGACGTAACGTTCGTACATGTTGTACATAATCAATTTATCACACCCAATAACAAGCTACAGTTGATCCATAGGAAACTACATAAGGTTTCCACCGCAGTAGTAGATTATTCAATCGTTACGTTAGCTATTATCATATTCTATACATTTATATTTAATATTTATAATATTTTTTTATATCTTTGAAAAAAAAAACTATCTTTTCCAGTTGTATTATCAGTATGAGACATGTACGTATTACCACGTGCAATTCACTAGAATTGAAATTTTCCTTTGTAATTTTATTGTAGTAGAGATTGAACGTTTTTAACTTTATAAATGAGTGACATACTTAAGTAAATCTTGGTCATATAAGTACACAAGTACCGCGGTTTTTTTTTTGCAGATATCACGTTGCAGCGTTATAAAATATATGTATATGTATAGATTGTATACACACACACATGGCGCGCGCATGTGTGTGATGTGTGTTGTAAATAATCAGTCGCGGATAGGCATTATGTGTACTATGCATAAATCTCGTTTTGCATAATATTCTTGAGAGTCGATGATGTCGAACCAGATCTAATGATATCGAAATAGAAAATAAAATTTTTACAATCGTTATTTAGGTGCGACAGGCAATCGCTAAAAGACCAGAATTGGCTTCCATCGAGGAGTGTGCCATGGTCGAGTTCACGGATTCAGCTTCCACGCGAATCGCCATGCAAATGGCCTTGGGCGATGCGAAAGTATTTGAATTACGACATTCGGTTGACAAGAAAAGGAAGCACCAGCCTGCGAAGAAATGTAGTCTCAATAGAGTAGCGAGGGAAGACAATCACAACTCGTCGAGTTGTCCCAGTGGATCCGAGCCAGAGGATGGGAGAGTAAGGCTTCAGAGAGGCTTTCAGGGGTATCCAATGTATCACGTTCATAATACGAGTTATCCCTTCCAAGGTATCATATCGTAAGAAAATATCGTATACTATACAGGATATCATAGACCAATCGTTGATCTATTCATTCGATCGATTTTAAATAGCTCTTTCTTCGTTAATCTTTTATCGTTTTATTATCATTTCTTTGGTTTTTAAAATTAGATTTCTCCGAACGATTAATTTTTAAATCTGAAATAATGGTTTTGTCGCAGCAAAAAAATTGTTCTCTTTCTCTCGCGCGCTCGCGTACGGGAGAGTCTGCGTGTAAGTAGCAGTAAATTAAAAAACAATCGGTGTTTTAAGATCGTTTTCGTTAGAAAAAAAAGAAAAGTACGAATAATTTTTATAGGATTTATTAATAATTGTAATTTCTGGCGCAACACATCTTTCTGTCTAATGCCCGGTTTCTTCACCGTCGGATAACTTTATCCTTAGGATAAACTCACTCTTCGTCTCTTTCTAACCTAACTCTTAGAAAGAGACGAAGAGTGAATTTAACCTAAGGATAAAGATACCCGACGGTGAAGAAACCGGGCATTAATGTTATACGTGAGTTCTAAATTCGTCAAAAATGATTAATGATTAATAGCGCAGGATGCGGATAGAATTAAGCGAGAGAGAGAAAGAAAGAAAGAAAGAAAGAAAGAAAGAGAGAGAGAAAGAGAGAAACAATATATCGTTTGTCACTCGTACTATTAAACTTTTCAATCAACAACGCCTTGAACAATCAACGATCTGTCTTATAGCAGGGCCACCATCACCGGACACGTGTTTATCTCGTAAGCTCTCTTCCTGCTCCATATCCAGTTCCGAGAACGGTTTTGTGTTTCGGCGTCTGTCTTCCTGTTCCGGTTCTGGTTCCGGTTCCAGTTCAGACTCTGGTAGACGTTACTCCACCTGCTCGTCTGGTTCCGAAGCAGCTTTCTTTCATCCAAGTTACTCGAATAATTTCTATCATCATGAAAATCGCCGTTACTCTTGCTGTTCTGCCGCTGGTTAGTAATCATATATAGCGTATATGCGATATATCGTTACGCAATGGAATTGTCGATCGCGGGACAATCAATTTTTGCCCGTGGTACATTCTATCACGTAGATATGTTCTTACGTGTTGCGCAACATATCAACGTATGTTTACTCGAAATGATACAATCAATTAATTTGATTATTTATCACAGGTTCTCCGATGGAGTGCCGGGGAAGTTGCTATATCGCAAATCGTCGTGGATCGGCCGATTATGGACCGTTATCAAGAAGACTCTCGACATACAGTCGCGATTACGATACGAACATCAGGAGAGGATCCTTGTGCTCTTCAAATTCGGAACAGAATGTATTCTATCGATCGAGAAGCAATAACAGCATCGCGATAATGCACGTGCCTGAGAACGTGATGAGAATGCCATCAGGACCCGATGGTACTCGTGGCTTTTTCGGTCGTTCCGCAAGAATAACGTCTGTGGAACCTATCCATTGAATGAATAATATAAAAGGACTCGTCGATAGCGACAGGACTCTGAAAACCGAAAGCAACTACAATATTGATCAATACTCGAGGATTGCTCGATAGAGCTTACAAGATTCGAGCAGATTCTGACCGATATTTATAGTTCGTTTCAGTGAACTATATACTATACTGAAATGTGAACTCTTACGCTGGAAAGCGGTATACATTCGTCCTTTGGCACAATTTATCCTTAAGACAGTACAATAATGAAATGTTAGTGAAAATTATCAAACATATATCAAAACGGTTTTAATTGATATCTTATTGGCGTCTATTTTTATATTCGGTATAATACAATTTTTGCAATTCCTTCAATGACCTAAATTAAATCGACGAATAAACAGTCGAATAAATGATAAACGCCCGAGTAAAGTTCGAGAGGAGTAATCAATTACGAGAGTACGAAATTATTGTCAGTAAATCATTAGATGCAGTCAATATTACTGATTATAATCACTAAGCTGACTTATAAAGGTATAAATCTGTGGTCTTCTCACATTATATGAAATACGCATTCCTCTCTTTCCTTCGCTGTTTTCTCTTTTCTGTTTTCCCTATACTAGTATATGTCATAAACGATTAAAAGATATTTTCAAAATAATAGGTTTGTTCGTTTTTAGCTGAACTTTTTGCACGGCTCATCTTTCCCCTTTTTTTTCACGTTGGAGAGAAGAAAAAAAATATGAACCGTGCAAGAAGTTCAGCTAAAACGAACAGACCTAATGTAACGTACATACTTTACAATACTAGATACGGAAATAATTCCGCGCTGTGAAATTAATGCCTACCCACATGAAGGAAATAATTGCGTAAAGTTATAACTTGTTATTTTTTAAATGTTATACTTATGTAATATTTTGTATATAAACAATTAACTTCAGTAAAGTAAATTTTTCTTTTTAAGCATGAATACAAGTTGAGCCGGAGAACGTCCTTAAAAATAGGTATTTTTCAGGAATTTTTTATAGAGGAACGAAGAAAGCGAATAACGTTAAACTTTGCATGTTCTTTTAATCTTATTTTAAGAATATTTTTATTTTTTAAGTAAGAAAAATGTTTTTCTCTTCTATGTTATATCCTGATCACTAAAATACGTAAATGAGAGACGAAGTAAATGATTCTATATAGGCCTATAAATACTTACCGACATTTTTCTTAAACTTTTGTTCAAATTTTGATCTGTTGGATATCTTCACATTATTGATACAACAATATCGATGCGCTATAATTATATATTTACAATTGCGTTTACACAAAATAATAATTACAATTCTTCCCTGCATACTTACACAACTGTAATCGCTATACAATTTAAACGTATTTTACGCTATCTGTGAAACTCGTATCTGGTTCATTACTGCAAATCTTAATCATTTTACAATTGTGGCTATAAACTTGTTCCGATTCGAATATACATATATTTCGACGTCTTATGAGTGATTATGGCCAGTATAGTTTGTTCTTATATTTAAAACCGTCTTAAGTATGTGCAATCTTAAAACGTTATCAACCAATCGCAGAGCCGTATTAGTATCTGAAGACATTACTTAAGGCTCCTGGTCCCTGAGCCGAGAACTCCGAAGCGACGGTGGCGACGTACCGTCGCGGTAGAAATAAGAACTCTCTCCTCTCACTCTCTCCAATGGAGAATCCTGTCCTTGTGACATGTGACAACCTTATTGTAAGTTGCGTTAAATTTCTTTATTATTCGCTCTGTACTTGTGCTACAACGTTCATCGTATTCGTGAAACTCGTAAAATTGACCGGATGGTAAGATTTGCAAGAAATACATATGCGGAAGGAACATTTTCCACTCCTTTCGATAGTCGTCAAACGCTTGTTTTTCCGTATGTTTAGGCTTCGTTTTATGGCTGTTTGTTTATTGTCGAGGGAAAAGGATAGTATCCGGTCAATTTTAGAAGTGTGCTGAAACGATCTATAGTGAGTTTTTATTGAAATGTCTCTTTATTTCGAAAAATACCGCAACTTACAATAGGGTAATTTCTCGCCTCGATAGCAAGAAATTCAATATGGCTGCGGTGACTACCCAGGAGCCTTAAGACGGTCTTGAATAATAATATATACTTAAGAACGAACTATGAATACGAGCCTTATGAATGTTTCCAAATTACATATAACTACCCCGATAGGAAAATTGTGCAAATATTGTACAATATAATTGCATCATTCAATTGAGAGAAATTTCACGCAATTATTGTGCTAAGATGATTCCTTATAACACAGCGTTCTTGCCGGCATAAAATTTCTAAATATTTGCACAAAAATTGAGAAATTTAATTTTAAGTTTAAATGTTGCACAATTATTTCGATATTTAGAAGCAAAATCACTCCAGCAAACACTGATATATAACAGTTACATATACATTGCATATACTACTGTTCGTCATATTTTACGTACCAAAAAAAATGCTATTTATCAGCGACTCAGCAAACAGAGAATATGCTACGTAATACAGGAGTACATATGTATAATAAAACTCAAACATATTTTTTAACTATTTCGCAATTTCTTTCCAAATTTAACTTTGCAAATATTCCGCTAAGGTAATTCCTTATAACGCTGCTACTTTGCTGAAATACTATTTAGAAATATATTGTGCAAATATTCATCAATATTTGCGCAAAGGTCTAAACTACTAATATATTTGAGCGCAATATTGAGATAATTGTAGCATTCATCCAGATTTCGTCATATAATGTTATAAATCTTTTCCTATCGGGGTAAGCATTGTGCAAAAAAAACAACAAGTGTGCATGTAATCTCAAACAAAGAGTATCAAACGCTGTCCTTTCGTGCGACCTATATACATGTGAATAACAATTTCCGTTCTTACAATTGGCAGAACGCGAAAGTACATATTCTGCATCGATATTAATCCAATATATCTTATGTACGATATTAAACTTTAGATCAGCGAGTACCGTGAGCATATGACAATTTTTACATAAAGTATCAATGTACGAGATATAAACTACATATATATGTACGCTTAATCACGGGACCTAACGTTGTATGTATGTTATATGTATATAGCACAATGTCCAATTGTAGCGTGTCTCATATGCGTTATTTAAAATTTCACGATAAAGATACGGCGTTTTATTACACTTTTTAAAATGCGTAAAAAACAAACGACGCAATTATAATACATTTTAGTTTTAAAACATCTTTGATATTGTCTTCGATGTGTTACGCTATCTTACAACTATTATGTTCTCGACAAGAACACGATTTAGAAAGCATTAGGATTTTGCAAAATCTGATTCGATGTTTGTAAAAATTAGCAATCCCTATTTAACGTTTCACTACTGATAAATAATGAAGTCACTTTTATAGATCTGAGAGATCTTTGACATACAACGAATGAAAGGAGCTATTCTCGGATATTTTGCCATCGTCCGTACTTCCTTTTATACTTCCTTTTCACCAAGGTGCTCTCGTCTTCATTGTGCCTTTATCGTACATACATAAGAACAATTCGAAATTTGTGGCATGTCCTCACTAACAACTTATCGCTATCGTATTATGATATAATTTTGATAAATCTTTCTTGTGGAATATTAGTAACTTTTATCTCTTTTTTTTTCTTGGTAACAGTGGACCAGCACTGTCGAGTCGTAATACGAAGAAAGCAAAAGATGGAAAAAGTTTTTTAGACATCCGTTGGAAATATGCAAGTATGTACGCAAAATTTGTTTTATCTAACACAATAAAACTTTCAGGGAAATTTACACTGCGGTATTATGTATTCCCATTAGAGCGTATTCATTTGGAATTGACAGATATCAGTTGTTTTTAAATTTAAACGTGCACGATTTCAAGAGAAAAATCTTTGTCATTTATATACATACGTACATAAATATATATGTATATAAATCGTTTAAAACTATTTACATGCATACGCGCACGCGTACCCACAAAGATTAAGTAGTGCTTGTACCTAGCATAAAAATACCGTTAAGGAAAGAGGTCGTATCGGCAATTCTGGTATTTCTCGTTCAAGACAAACCTATAAGCAGCGAAAGGAGGCAAGGAAACGCATTCACACATTAAAATACGCTCGTACATACATAATTTTCTCGATTACTGCTACGTAGATTCGAATGTAATGTAATGTAATGTAACGTTACGTTACGTTACGTTATGCAAGTGCAGATGCCGGTAGGGAACTGTGCTTCGGTTTTGTCTTGTTTAAAAAAACCTTTATACACCCATTGAAATCGGCGCTTACGAGAACGTGGCCTCCGCAGCCCTTAGTGCGTTGCTCGACGACAGGATCAACGGGAATGACACTTACGTTGCAACTATCCACGCCTTTCTCCTCCTTGCTCTCGCATTGTTCTCTCGCTTCGATTTGCTTGATAATACTATCTGGATTCGGTGCAAACACGGCACACGTTACTACGGCGTTATGCGCCTTTATGCCCTCCCAGAAATCATTTCGATCCCTACGAACGCTAGAAAATTTGGAATAATCGTGATGGGTCTTCCAGATATAAATGCATTGATTTTCAGAACCGCTAACTATATATTGCCCGTCTGGGCTGAAACTCGCTTTAATTTGACTACTGACGTTGACATATCCCTTGTATTTGCACGACAAGTTTAAGTCTCTCAGATCGTACAGACGAATGCGACTGTCGTTCGATGTAACCAATATCTTGTCTTCTCCCGGCATAGGCTCGATTCCACTGATCTTGCGACCGGTGGAATTTTTCCCCCTTGTCGATCGGACGTGTATCTGAGTATGGTACTTCAATTGATCGGTATTGTAAAATATGCAACGACCATCGTACGACCCTACGACCGCGAATTTCCCATTTTGACAAAAGTTCGCCGCGGTAATCAACTTTGTTTGTCCGTCCACTTCGTTCCATACCGCGACCTTTTTATCTGGAATATTCCATAGGCGTAATTTGCCGTCCAGAGATCCTGAGAGAAAATATCGATCGTCTCGTGGATGGAATACTATGGCGGTGACAAAGTCGATGTGTTGAAAGCAACACAGGCATTCCTTGCGGGATATGTGCCAAAGCCGTACAGTTTTGTCCATCGACGAGGATAAAACGAAATAGTTCTTAGACCACGAGACGTCGAGCAAGTCCGAGGTATGGCCGGTATATGTGCAAAAGGGCTTTGGCATGAACGGACTTTTCGTTCCTTCTATCTCACTGAAGGCACTAGCCACGATGTTGGGATCTTCCATGGATTTCTGCGAGACTAAAGATTCCTGTGAAGGAGTAGGACTGACTTTCTCCGCGTTATACTTGGTTCGCATGTCCTGAAAATACGTAAAGGCGTCTCGCAGAACCCAGATTCGCTAGAACGCGATCTTGTCCCGCAGTGGCCAACAGTCGGCCGCAGGCTGAAAACTTCATGCACCAGACCGGTCCTACGTGTTCCCCGCTAAGATCTTGAACGTGCTGCAGACAACTGAACTCGTACGGACCTTTGTGGCTGTTCGATGCCTTCAATTTTATGTACTGTTGTTCACCGGGATAAACTTCGTCCACTATGTCCATGACATCTTCTTTATGTCTCGCAGTGCGACACTTCTTGCGCGATAGATTTGGCTTTGTTCATGGTCTTTTTTACGGTCGATCCTAGAAATCGTTTCAACTTTTGCGTCCGCTTACGAACTCTGTCTACAGATACATCTTCGTCCGGGGGTATACTAGACATTTTACTATCTACGCTTTCTTCATCGCTCTCTTTTTCCTTCTCCAGACTAGAAATTGCTTATGTATTTAGATTTAGTGAGTCTCATAATGTGTAACTGACAAAGGATTGATACACTGCGGTAATTTATCTTCCGCTATACTTAATGGCACCTGTTCCCCTGTGTCTAAATTCGTTACAGGCACTTGTTCCAGAATTTCCTGCAAGAACAGATGGCACTTGAAAATATCGTTCAATTAATATTCTTAATATGAGAAATAAGTATCTGCGTTTAAAATAATCGATCGACAAACCATATCGGTAAGACGCTTGCCAGAATCCGTCCTAGTCCTTACAAACATATTTAATTGCTTAACCATATCTTGATCACCGGCAGATTTACGCCTTTCTTTGGAACCCTGTGGACTCACGCCCGAGAGCTTATGCGGACCTAGAGAATAACGGCCGATACTGTTGCTCGACGCCGATCCTAACGGACTACTAGACTTTTCGCTCGATCGACTAAGCAGTTCTGCTTTCATTCTTTCTACCCTTTCTAGTTCCTCACTAGACGGACCTTCTGCTTTCAATTTATCTTCATCCTAACAAAAAAATACATATGTATACATACGTGTGTGTGTGTGTGTGTGGGGGGGGGATGTGGGTATATGTATGTATATCTATCTAGAAAAGAATCGACGTTACGAGCAAATTTTTTTTTTAATGGGAAACATCCAACAAAGTTACTTTCTTATTTGCAAACAAAAAGACGAGAAGAGTATTTACTTGCGGCTTAACGACGTATTGGCCTTTCGTCGCGGATCGGATATCGAGAGAGTGCTCGAATTCTCTAGTTATTGATTCTATAGTACTCGCTGGACTTGGAAGCGGCGACGCGGGAACAAGTACCTCTGCGGAAGGCTGAAATTAATTGCGCAGAATAAGTTACGTCTACGTATTGGACTGTTAACGTACTGTTAACAAAAAGATAATCGCGATGAATCTTACAGCGAGATCACCCGATGTACTTGTCTTTGTTTTCTTTTTACGACGTGGTGGAGCAACGGGTACACCAGGCATCGCAACATCTTCCACTTGATTTTCCGTTATTCTTTGTACTAGCGATGACATCGGGTTCTTGAAGCATAACAGTCTTATCACTTTGCGAGTGAGAAGCATAATTGGATCTACCGTTAACAGAGGATTCCTGCAGGACATCCCCTGATAACGTAAGGACGCTGGAAGACTGGGACACCTTACCAGAGGTTGTGTCCTCGTCTTTGCTTGGAATACTAGCAACGGAGGACATCTGACCTTCGCGGGTAAGGGCGGCAGGAGGAGGGCACTGGGATATACCAGATACAAGTACGCCAGAAGCGTTATCTGCGACTCCCGCCAGAATTCGGCCCACTCGCCCTAAAGAGGTCATACTTTGTAAGCTAAGAGTGTCATGTTCTATAATTCTGAACGGATGGGTCGTTTTTGAAGGAGTAGGATAAACACCCTCGATGGAAGATGTCTGACTATCCGGAGGAGAACTGTTAATCGGAATATCGTCATCTTCCGTTTGCATGCGTTGTCGAAGCTCACGAAATCTTCTTCTGCCTACAATTTTGTCTGTGGTGGATTCTCTGCCATCCTCGGCCTGTAAAAATATACATATATATACATATATACATATGTGTATGTGTGTGGATAATATTAAAATTTGCCTTCCCTTTAAAGGACTTTATATGAAATATCGTAAGATTATATGAAAGATGTATGCATGTCTAAAATTAAGTTTATTCCGATATCAAAAAATAATAAGCAACATATATGAGCATCCTGTTTTGTAATTTTTCTAGAAAAGTCCAATGTGACATACAATGGATACAATCGTGGAACATTTACGTGCAAGTACTATTATGACGAAATACTCACAAGTTTTTCTTTATTTTGCTCAGAATCTGCAGACACGCGGCTCTTTGGTTCGATAATCGGTTTTGGTTCGGCAGGCCTTACAAAGACACAATCATCCTCCTGTTTGCAAACTTGTAGCGCTTTCGCATTCTGACTTTCGACACCGGTAGAATCGCGCTGTTTAACTTTTCTACAAATAAAGAAAGAAAAAATTTAATATAATTAAATTAAAAAATTAAGGATCTGTTGTGGACATCCAATATTCGATAAAGAAGAATGAGCGTTGCTAAAGAATAAATGTTTCTCGCACGGTCAACAGCGATTGGCTCTTAATTAGCCTGTTTTCCTTTACGTGTTAATATAATTACTTGTAATATATCTTATTATTATATTTTAATTACTTATACATAGCGCGTTTAATCGCAAGCTTTATATAAATGTAGCAAAATGGTTGTACTAATCATAGCTGTGTGACAAATCCATGGAAATAAAGTTTAAGGCAATTGAATAATAAATGCGATACATTGGCGATTTATAATATATTTCTACAAGTAGATGCGTCGTGACTCACGACTTTGCTACGCGCGAGATGTCAGTCATTCAAGTATTTGCGATTCGTGACATAATCCACGCAGCGCGGAGTCAGCGGTGATCGGGGATGGGACGGAGGCGACAATTACCGCGACGCGCGATGAAACGAGTCGTCCTCCGCGTCGAAAAACTCCTCGGAATCGCTGCTACCCGACATTGTCGTCCGCAGAGAATAATAGGCGAGAGCAGCCCCGTCCTCGCACGCATTGGAATCGTCGGCGCACGTCACGCGCGTCGCTGAGCCGCGAAGAAAAAGACCGGAGCTGGGTAGGAGCAATCGCGCGAACGTAAACTGCACGGAGACATGTTTCGACTTGCAGCTTGCAGCTCCAACACAACACAGTTGCACCAGGTTCAATCAGGTTACCCTGGTTAGCGATCACTGGTTATTCTGTTATTACGATTTCACGATGGCTCGCTAACGTTCACGAGTGCCAAATACCGCTAACCGCTAGTGACTGATAAAGCCCTAGTATTAAGGGTGCGTTCCCACTATACGCGTCTTGACGCGACGCGCGCGCGTATAGTGGGAACGCAGCCTAAAGGTGGGTTTTCATGGGCAGTGAAATGCTGCAGCAGCGAGCAGCAGTTTAATAATTTCTTAGAAATTACTAAGTAATTTCTAGATAATTTCTAGGAATGTTTAGTAATTTCTTATTCTTCCGGAAATATCAGTTCATGGGGAGCCCAGTCACAAAAATTTCGGACTGACAAGTCCGCACGTTTTGCATGCTACGTGAAAAAATTATTTTTGTTTTAGAAGAAAAAAGATATATACTTACCGTAGTAGTAGAGTCTATTCAAAAATAAAGCTTCGACGTATTTTTTATTATACTTTAAAATTATATAGAAATTTCTTTAATTAAAAATATGGGTTAGAATGCCATTTAGTTTTCCGTAAAAGTCGTTCTATGGGGAGCCCGGCCCTTGAAAAATCGCACCGCGCGAGCTGACTCTGCGTGGTTGACTCCCTCTCCGTTACTTTTCCGAGCGTCCGTTTTCCGAATTTCTGACTGCCATGTGACAGCACCCTAAAGGTGCGAATTCATGGGACGCTCGTTTCAGCGTATCGCGAGATCACGTGCGTTCGATCTGAGATCTGACGCTAGCGTCAAGCAAAGACAGCTGGATTTTCTCAGCTTTCAAAGCCAAAGCAGCGCGAAGACGCCGAAATTTTGACGCTATTTTTCTTTTCATGAATTTCAATTGACGCCGGCGTCAATTGTGGTCATGCGACCTTCTTGCCGCTGAAAATGAGCGTCGAGCGTCAGCATGTGGTCCATATGCATGTGCCGAAGGAAATAGGCCACGCCGTTTCTTTCGGCATATGGTTATGTTATGCACCTAGCGTCAAGTTGACCGGTGCCGTAAAAGAAAGAAAATAGAAACGGAAAGAGAACGCTAGGGTTTTCTTTCACGAGAGATCGATACGCTCGGTAGTTGACACCACTGCCGATACTGGCTCGGCGCTGCCCAATACTAGCCTCGGCGTCATGGAAAAGAGTCGCGCGATTGGTGCACGGAAAATTCGCAGCCCCAAGCTCGTGCAGGCGCCTGCTCTCTTCAGCATGCCTGCCGCAAAGGAGCCGAACCGTCACACAAAAGCAAGATGGAGGATCTCACAGTCGAAGTATGCGGCGAAAACGGAGCGTATTATAAGGTTCGTTCTGTGAAAAGTATACGAAAAAAGCGGGCGGAAGCCTCGGGCGGTCGATAAGCCGAGCCGCGAGCCGCGGTGCGGTCGTACGCTCGCGGTACGGGAGCTCGTACTTCGCGAATGCACGGCCCTCAAATGTTCGCGAGGTAACGCGGCTTCCTTCGACGCCATGTCTCGTTTGACAGGGCGTGATTTTTCCTAGGCTCGCGTCGTTGTGCATTTGCGCGAGCGGCACCATCGCGCCAAGCCCCGAAAGCTTCGTTGGCGATATCCCGACGTCATGCACGCCACGCGGACCTGTAGACGCTCATGGTTGCCCTCCTCGCGATCTCCTTCCACCTCACCCGTCTTCCCCCTTCGCTCCGACGAGTCGCGATTTTACATTCGACTGCCCTGCGCTACCCGCTACACTCCTGCGATCTGCGCGATGATTCCTACAAAGACAACCTACTACATGATTCGTGTATAACTTTTTTCCTTTTTTTTTTTAGGCCTTTGTCACCGATGTCTTTGACGACGAAGTTTTGGTAACTTTCGAGAATGAGTAAGTTTCTCTCTTGATTCGTCACGTTTGACAAGAACGTGTATTTTTTTCCTCCCTTGCACGTCGATGCCATGTTTTGTACCAACGTTATATCGCGTCTTTAGAGGCTGTGTTAGATACTTTATCTTTACCCTTACTTTTTGATTAATCCATATAATTTTTGTTATCCATGTCTCTCTTGTTTCTCACTGTAGCATGCTAGAACGTCACACGCGTCGACAAATCCACAATTTTATTTCATATTTTTTTGATATGGAATACTATATTATTTTGTATTTTGTAATTTTACATTCATGCATACTTTTGGTTAACGATTATGTAACTGTTTCCCTAGAGCAAAAACGTGAACAGTGAAAAGTCATACAACCATCTCTTTCTATTGGCATTGAAAAGATACATGATTGATCCCCTGATATTTACAACTATATAATATTCGTTGACCGTGCGAAATTATTAATAACTTCTTCTTTTATTCATCTTTTTCTTCTTCTTCTTCTTCTTCTGTACGCATTAATCAAAGATATAAATGGAAAAGATATAGAACACGCGTGAAAAAAAGTAGAATGGGAAACCTTCCTACGTACAAAAATCGTAATAATTGTAAAATGTTGAAAAATTTATTGTTAAAAATGATAATACAGAGTGTACAACAAATCAAGACATGGCATTTGTGCTTCATGTACAATGTATAAATAATCTACAATTTTGAGTGTGTGTGTGTGTGTATGTGTGTGTGTAGTGTAAATATTGTAGAATAACTTAGTTTCATATTGTTTAAATATAGGTGTACACGTGTACTCCTTTCTTTCTGCTTCATATATATTATAATATTTACCAGAGAACGTGCTTTTGCGACACGTGTACAGATAGATACTACGTGCCAAACGTATAATATGCGTAATGGTATAACTTGAGCTAATCAAATGTCGAATGCACATTCCAGCTGGCAACCCGAATCGAAATTCCCATTTGCTCAAGTTCGTCTACCTCCAAAAGATGGTTCCAAGACAGAATTTCAGGAGAACCAGGAGATTGAAGTATTCTCTAGATCTAACGATCAAGAAGCATGGGGCTGGTGGAAAGCGCTTATCAAGGTAGAAAAAGTAATGCATTGGCAAATGGCGACAAGTACAAATATAGTGCCTATGCTAATATCTCACATACGCATATACTTGTGTGAAAATATATGAAAGTTGACGTGTACATATGTATACTTGTGACAATGTAATTTTCAAAAGCATAAGCGTTATTAAATTCTCTCTTTTTTTTCTACCGTTCTTCTTTTTCTGTATTAAATCTTAATTATATGATTCTTTAGATGAGTAAAGGAGGTTTTCAAGTAGTTGAATACTTGGGATGGGACTACACGTATACCGAAATTGTAGCTAGTGAGCGACTGAGAGCCAAAAATCCAAATCCCCCTATTGACAAAAATACATTTCATAAGATCGAAATTGAAGTACCTGAAGAGCTCAGAGAATTGTAAGTAGAAATATTGGTTTATAAAAGAAAGAAGAAAATAGTAATACGTTGTTGTGTACATTTAAGTTATCTATATTTACTCTTAGGTGTACATTCGTATATAGATAGCGAGTTATAGACAACTTTACTCAAACGTTGCTTTGGGTCGTATTCCTTATATAAAGCAGAAGGAAGTAATTAAATCACGTGTATTGTATTGCAGCGCAAAGATGGACAATGCACATAAGGAATTTCAAAAAGCGATAGGGGCGGCAGTGTGCCGATATGTGCCTGAACGAGGAGTACTGCTGGCCATCTCCCGTCATGAAAATATACATCGTCACAGTAGCATGCTCCAAGAAATGCACTTTAGAAACTTATCGCAAAAGGTAACGTGGTTTTTATATCGGTATATTAGAAAAATTGTTTATATAAGAGAAGTGGTCCCCCAAAACAATTTGTTAAGAAACGTTCGTAACGCACGTATGTATGATATGTATGTATATAGACTGTTTAACAACGTGTTGAAGATGCTTTCCTCAAGTATTGAAGATGTATTCTTTTTGCAATATTAAGCATCTATACGATATCTCAAATATCTCTTTTAAAGAAAAACTTTACGTGTACATTTTGATTTTTTTTCTTTACAAATATTCCATAGGTTTTGCTATTGAAGAGAACGGAAGAAGCAGCGCGTCAACTTGAGTCCACTAAACTTCAAACAATAGGGGGGTAAGTTATTAATATTTAATCACTTTTTGTAAATAATAAAAAAATCTTGTGAGATTGTTTACCTGCTCTTGTCCATGTACTGTCCTGGTTACCATCCTGTCTGTGGTTTGCATTTACTGGCAGAAAATCAGATCACAAGATTTCTAATCATCACGTGATATGTACGCTCTAGTATCACATAACTTTATGTATACGATTACACAGGCACATCATAAGTAGTGTTTACCATTTATCTTGATTTTTTCTTTCTTTCATCTTTGTTACAAATATGTCAATATATTATAGATAGAATATTCAATATAAATTTTTAAGGTTTGCATATACGTGTGTTTATTTGAATTTCCTTCTGTTATACGACAGAACAGGTGCAAGTACGAAAAAGATCTCATGTGCACTAAAATTTATTTAATCTTTCCGTTATGGCAGATACCTTTTGCTAAAACAATATTAGATTCAAAGCATGATCATATGCATTGCAGACACAATCATTACTACGTGTGTTTTATTCCAACATTTATTTTAAGAAGGGAATGCTATGTTAGGTGCTAACCAAGTATTCCAAAGTAGCTCGTGAATTCTTTTGGTCAAAATAGATCAAAGTGTATTATACATGATAAAACTATATAAATATTCTGATCACTCCTTGACGTTATTCTGCCTTTACGCTTTACTCGTAATATTACGCATATCGACAGATAGAAGAAATGCTCTATGAGAAATGCATCTCGTAATAAAGAAAAAAATTTATCAGTAGAGACATCCATATCTAAAAAATGCATATTATATAAAATTACTAGAAATACGTATAACGTAGCGTACAAAATATCCCAAATTTATAGAAAACATTTTGGAGTAGCTGAAGAATCTATGTCCAAAACATCGTACGGCAGATGGGACACGGATATACTCACGCACATATACATTTATTCGGTATATTTTATAACATATCGCAGCGTATATTTTTCACATATATATGTCACACACACACACACACACTTGATATATAATATATAATTTGCAGTAAAATTGATCGTTGCGAAAACACTGACGTGTGTGTGTGTGTGTGTGTGTGTGTGTGTGTGTGTGTGTGTGTGTGTGTGTGTTTTGATATAATAATCTACAGCTCCCTTTATTATTGTGTTAAAGTATCGTACGTCACAATAACAATCTAGCTCGGTATGTATCTTAATAAGGCGGGTAAGTGTGTGTGTGTGTGCGTGAGCGTGTTTCATGAATGAATATATGTGTCGGCGTGGATGTAGATGTATGTGTGCGTGCGTATATGTAAAGCAAAAAAATTCGCGATGGACGTTCACGTAAACATTTGTGCAAATAAACTTGAAAGATAAACTTTATATGCAAGTGTCTGCATGCATTAATCAAGAGCAAACAGACAGAATGGCAAGGACATAGGATAGGGCCATCTTATAATGAGTTTTTCACTGAGTTACACCATTCTCATTTCAGCAAATTTAGATCTTCAAACTTTATATATCAGCGTGTCTCAGACTTTGAGGCAGGAGTGAAAACAAATTCAAGGTGAGATCACAGCAGCGTGGTTTAGAATTAAGTTTAGCTTACTGTATAACAAAATACACACGTACATTTTTCGAACGGAAAATGAATCTACACTTTGAACGTGCATGCTTCAGCGTTGTGTAGTATATTCACTGAAATCCATGTGCTTCAAGTTCACTGATATAAGTCACGTATTTATCTTTCTTCCGTATGTGCTGTGTAGTAAGATTTTTGCGTACGTGGTGAGGTAGCCAACAAATATATACGTGTAGCTGTGATCGGTTCCCGCGTTCATTTTCTGTTATTTACAACGTACATAGATTTTTAATATTATTATTTCGCTGTTCACAAGAACGCCGAAACTTGGCCTGCCAATGTTTGAGAAACACTGATATATCCCATATCTTGCACATATATTTATAAATATGGTGGCTCTATCCCATATATTTTTATAAAGATATATACAAGATGCGCATCAAAAATTACGAAAATGTATCAATCAAGTATCACGTGAAAGAATATGCACTTTAGTCGTAGGTAATATCAACGTCGTGTCTTGAAATACTTTATTCGGCATATCCCGATTAAATTTTTTTTTACAATGTTATAATCCGATCGCTAATATCATACAGTAGCTTCCTCTCTCTCTTTTTTTGCTCTTCTCCCTCTCCCTCTCTCATTTTTAAGAAGATAATAATCTTGATAATTATTTTTTCTTCTTACTGTATTATGATACGATGACGCGATTATTATTGTCGTATAAATAAATTTTACGTTCAGAATTTTTTATTATTTTGTCTTTTTATGAAATAAACGTTAGAATACGCGTGTAGATGGATGGGTGTATGTGTGGGTGTGGATGGGGATGTGGATGCAGATAGGGGTGTGGATATAGATGTGTGGGGGAGAATGCGTATGTATGTATGTATTGTATGTATGTGTACACACACACACACACACAAAACTTATGATGCTACTACAAGTACCGCATACTTAAATTAATGCGTGCATGTGATGTATAACGTAACATTATATATAATATTTTAATTAATTAGACTGTTTCGATCGTAACGTGAGAAATTCTTTTTAAAATATTTCAATGTATTTCTAAGTGTGTGTGTGTGTGTATTTACGTACGTTGCATGGCTCGTGCATTAGTTGAAACGTTATCAGACACACGTGTGAAAAATTGTCATTTTTACAGATATATAGTCAGCTTCAAATAACACATTTATTTGTATCTGCCACAATGCAAGCCATTGACAAATATTTTATTCCCTTGCAATATAAATATATTTATAGCATGTTACAACAAAAATTATATTTAAAAAATAGATAATTATATCTACTAAAGTATCTCCAATATCATTTCTAAGCTATAATTGAGATATATATATATATATAATATATATATATATATATATATATATATATATATATATATATATATCACGGGGGGAGAGAGAGAGAGAGAGAGAGAGAGAGAGAGAGAGAGAGAGAGAGACTTTATCTTGAACAAGATTGTGTAGAGAGATGTGCAATGTAAAATTTGCCTCATTTTAGATATACTGATGAATTTAATGTTCGAGAAGATCTGATGGGACTAGCTATTGGTGCTCATGGT
Source organism: Temnothorax ravouxi (assembly GCA_030770255.1). NCBI lineage: Eukaryota > Metazoa > Arthropoda > Insecta > Hymenoptera > Formicidae > Temnothorax > Temnothorax ravouxi. The sequence continues at coordinate 34,326 of JASTWP010001118.1, forward strand.
GCAAATATTCAACAAGCGCGAAAAGTTGATGGCATTACAAATATAGAGTTAGAAGAAAATTCATGCACATTCAAGATTTATGGAGAGGTACGAATAAAAATTATTATCGCGTTTGTATTATTTCGAAGAGTATTAATTTTTAAAAATTTGCTGACCGTTTTTTTATATGTTGCGTTATATTGGGCTAGAATACTGAGCTTATCCTGATTTCTTTCTTATGCACAGACGCATGAAGCTGTTAAGAAAGCCCGATCTATGCTGGAATACAGCGAGGAGTCTATACAAGTCCCACGAGTGTTGGTAGGAAAAGTAATTGGGAAAAATGGTCGCATTATCCAAGAGATTGTCGACAAAAGTGGCGTAGTAAGTATATTTTTATCATTACGTAATAGAACGTAGAATGAGAGCCTATATTTTTATAGGATATTACTTTCAGAATTAAAATATCTCCCTCAGGTAGGGACTCTTCTATCTCGCGTAACAGTGTCTAAGAATATGACTGATGATATTATATAAGTATAACAATTTTCATTTTCAGTTGATACAGTATGATTTTGTTTAAAAAAAAAGTGTCACAACGTTAAATTTATCTAGCGTACATGTAATACTTTATAGATCCTCTACATGTACCGCGATATGTTTATCTCTCAGGGTATGTAGTAATTGTCTGAAATTTTTAACACGCGTTTGAAGCATACGCATTATAGGTGCTCTCTTTTGCGACATACGCAGACACGTCAGATCGGGTTAACGACGGGTCATATTTGAGAATTCTATATAGTCAAAATTAATATAGCATTCAATTGAAAATGGAAGTTATAATTTATGAGGGATTAGGTTATATATGACATATACCTTGTCTGTTCTCGGTAGATAACAACTGGCTCGAGTGGGAATATACATATTGATAAAGTAAGTATGTCATTTCCTATTGTTTGTGACTTTATTCCATTCAGTTTAGTCAATCATTCATATATATATATATATATGAATATATACACACACATATATATATATATATATATATATATATATATATATATATATATATATATTCATATGGAAGCACTCGCAAATCTTACATGAACCACTCGGGCCAGTTCCTTTAAATTGTAACTTGAAAAAATTATGTACTTTGTTCATATAATCAGGCCTGTATTCATGTTTCACATTTAGCACTAGATGCGACTATCTCATTCTGAATGCTATTTATCTATGGCTACGCGGTCAACGTGACGCTACAAATGCTTTGGAGCGTTCTTCTTCTCTTCTTTCTTTCTTCCGTGAAAGAAAAGAGAAAAGGAATGCTTCGAAGCATTTGTAGCGTCACGTTGACCGTAGCCTATATCAAATGTAAAAAAAGTTGCATTCAGCGTTCGCACAGACCGATACGCACATGGCCGCATTTGACGCAAAATGTGCATTGTGTATATGGACCTTAATGTACATGTGCATCGTAAACAGTACACTGGATGCATAAGTCATTCCATGTCCATGCATTTGTTTTTTGTCGTCAATTATGTTTGAAATGAATATCATTTCAAAATTTTATACTCTTGCAAACCAAGTACTTGAGTTGTTGAAAACTTGTTAATAATTGGATATAATATATGACATGGCATTTACTTGTATCATAGATAACAAGAACATTTTGTGATGAAAACTTTTTAATGCAATAGTACATTGAATATGTATATTATGCATGGGGATTCAGATAAATTTAATGTAACGAGTATTTTTCTTTTTTTTCTTTTGTTTCTTTTTTTTCCTTTGTTTTGCTTTGTTTTGTTGTTTTGTTTTACACAGATAATAAAGCCTGATCTACAATGTGTTCTTTGCTTTCTGTTTTCTGTTCTTACCTCTTTGCGACTATCTCGTATTTCGCAATTCCGTCGCGTAAGGGTGGGTACTCACTAGCGAAAACGAACGCCGAACGAACAGCGAATCGTGCATTTGTATTTCATTCGTGCTAAGCACACATAGTATACAAATGCACGATTCGCTGTTCGTTCGGCGTTCGTTTTCGCTAGTGAGTACCCACCATAATGTGATGTTTTTTGTTCTCTGTCGCCTAAGATAAAAATTGACGAACTTCAAAAGAGACAAAAAACATCACGTTACGCGACGGAATTGCGAAATACGAGATAGTTGCAAAGAGGTAAGAGCAGAAAACAGGAAGCAAAGAACACATTGTAGATAAGGCTTAAATCTCTTATCGACAAGAAATGTTTTTCGCGTATGTACAAGATACAACTTGTTGTAACTGGTTATAGAACAAAAAATTTATTTCTGCAACACGGCATATCGTGAACGTGTTATTATTTGAAAAGAAAAAGAAATGAGACCTTTAAATTTCTTCACGGTTATATATATTCTAAAAGAAAGACTTGATCGTAAATACACAGTACAATTGCCACATATTTGATACAATGATATATATATATATATATATATATATATATATATATATATATTTGATTGCAATATATATCATTTAAAAGATGTTATTTGAGAAAAGGTAAAAGTATCGAGAAATTATTTTTTCAAAATCGATTTCTTTTGGGGATATAAAGGGTGTAAAGAATATTTAAGCAAATTTTCGCAGACTGATCGACAAGTCTATTGATGGAAATGACAAACGCCAGTGACTGAAAACTGATGGTATGGATATGAAATACGATTTTAAGCGTCTCATACTAATAATCTGTATTACTAAGTGCGTTGAAAGCGCAATTTTAATAACTACGCATTTCAGGTAAGAGTAAAAATAGAAGGAGACAACGAACCTCAACCAACGATCCCACGAGAAGAGGGTCAGGTGCCCTTCGTCTTCGTTGGCACTGTCGAAAGCATCGCCAATGCCAAAGTTCTGTTGGAATATCATTTGGCACATTTAAAGGTATATAACTATATGTCGATGCTCTCCATCCCGATCCTCTGAAATCTCTCTATATATAAAAATATATATGAAACCGATATCGCGCAGAAAGGAGTTGCAAAATAAACGTGACGTTAATCGTATGCGTCGCGTGTGATTTATACCGTAGGAAGTAGAGCAACTCCGGCAAGAAAAATTGGAAATTGATCAACAACTACGAAGTATGCATGGATCGACTACAGGACCGATGCCCAGCTTTCCTCCCGCGAGACGAGGAATGGTTGCAGGACCCGAAGAGGGTATCAGCGGTCGTGGCGGTCGCGGTGGCCAATCTCGAGGACGCGGTTCTCGGGGTAGAGCTCCTACCAGACACAATGCCGGTAATGTTACAAAACGTACTAGTACGACGTATGGACGTGAGAGAACGGCATCGTTCCTCACGTGCCAAAATATTAAAATGTAAACTTCATCATTTATCATGTAATATAATATTTTTACGTTTCGAATGACGTGATACACCGTTTGTCTCGATTCTGATTAGCTTTTTTTAGGCATATCTGATAAGTTAGTCAATGTGGGATCATCTTGGATCAACGAGATGCGAGTAAAAATATTTCAACTGCCTACGTGTATCGGAAATCTAACGCGTGACCATACCTCCTTTAGGATTACGCAGAGATACTTTGGACGGCAGTGAAGATCGCGTTCGGGATTTACCGCCAAGAGGTGGTCATCAAGGAGGAGCCGGTAATTCAGGGTATATGAGTGGCAGACAAGGTCGTCCTCCAACCCAGCGTAGAGATCGTAGAGACGAACGTCGTCGTACTACCGATGACGAAGACACTGTTTTAGACAGCCAAGACGTTTCAAGCATTGATAGAGGTAATAATAATACTTATTGGTCGCGCGCGCGCGTGCGTGCGCGCGCGTGCGTGCGTGTACGCGTGTGCGTGAGTAAGACACGTGTTTATGACGATCCCTCATAACCGTTTCGTCCTAAAGACAGAGCAACGTATGACGTCGCGGAATGCTTTGAGCGTAGCATGTGACGTGGAGCAAACTCTTGTGACCATCTAACACTAATGTTATCGTCAAATTCACCGAAATATGTATTTTTGTGCATGCTACTAACGTATGCAGTGCAGCTTTCGCTATTTGTGATCAAGTCTCCTTTTAAGTGTCAATTGCGAGTCCGACGGATGGTCACAATGGTTTGTGTATGTATAGAGTCAGTATCGAGTGTGGAGGGAGGACCTAAAGGAATAAGGCGAAGACGACTAAGGCGCTCGCGGCAACGAAGCTCAACGCCAACGAGTGCTAGCCAGACAGGTAGGCCTATTCTCTCGCCTCCGCCGTCATAGTATCGAGCTCGCGTCGTCATCTCTTTAGGACGATCGGTTATATATATATATATATATATATATATATATGTAAAGGATAATTTTTACATAATATATATATATATCCTTTACATATATATATAAAGGAAGAGGCAGTCTTATACTCGCGTTTTGCTCGGTCTTGCTCGATCGGTAGGCTAACGCGCACACTTGTATTATGTATGTGAAAACATTCAGAGTTAATCTATATACATTTGTTTAGGCAGTAATGCCGGCCCGTGCGACCAATCGACCATGAATAGCAAGGAAGGAACACCCGCGAACGACGTATCCATGTCTAACAACAGTTCGCAGGGACCTAAAGGCCAAAGAGAACATCGGTCTCGTCCTCCTCGTATGCAGCAGAGCAATAAGCCTAAAGAAGCTCTGGTTAATGGTACCAGTGGCTAAGCAACTACGTTGCGTTGTCACCAATCGCCACGCGCTACTAACGTTGCTACGTTACACCTGATGAGAGCTATTAACTCCCAGCACGTAACATGACGTATACCGACGCAAGGACTACACGATTATGGAACGCGACATGATTAGTCTACGCTCGTTGTTAAGACTGTTTGCTACCGACATAAGAATACGACAGTTGTTTAAGAAATCGTCAGTCTCCTTAAACACATTTAAGGGCACAATATTAATATCCATGCATGATTTAATTTAATGATGGTAATTACATTGTCATGTTTGATATACGGATACATTCATTGAGAGATAGAGGACTAACATTAGAAAGATTCCCTGATTGTGAAATTATGCCTCGTTTTTATACCAAGCTCCTAACTTATGTGGCAATACTTTGAATGTACCGTATAGTATACCTTGATTACTCGTTAATGTTTAACGATCTAATATTAGACTAGATAACGCACGGCTCATACAATTATCGTTCTGAATAGGTTTTTTATCTAGATATGTCGCTCAGTACTTACAAAATATATATAATTTAGTATTCGCAGTGTAATGTTCTGGTATCGTTCCGATATTGAATTTATTTAATTTAGCTTAATAGAATTTTAATCCGATAGGCAAATTATTCAACATACTTTTCACGAATGTTCCGTATTGAAGTAAAATATGTATTGTTACTTTGATACTTTATCACTTTATTACTCGATCCGATAATCTCATGGATTACTTTAATACGCGCTATCGGAGATGATTATAAAAATCGAAAAACGAATGCAATATAATTAAAATGCAATTCGATGCGGTACAAGGAAAATGGATTTCTGTTGTTATTTAATCATAACAATGGTAGCAGCAGCTCCAAGAAATTCTGGTTCAAAGGTGTTCTCAATAATGTTCCTTTTTATTTACTTGAGAAAATTAAGTTTTTGATTTACGATTATTAGTAGAGTTATTTATCAACACTAGATTTTTACGTTTCAAAATTGTGTTGATTAATAGCATCATGATGATGGCGAAAATAACTTGTTCAATTCTAACATGGTCAGATGTGCACAAGGAGTCGGTTTTTATTTCCGAATATACTTTTCACGTAATTTAGTGTCTTTTCTTTTTTTTCTTTTTTTTCCTTTTCTTTTAATTATTATATATATATAATTTTTTTTTACTTTTACTACAGTCTAAGCATACTATATCAAACTTTAGGATTCGATATCGAAGTTTTTTTCTGCATTGTTTCGCGTGATTTAAAAAGAAAGTAAACGTATGCTTAGTAATACCAATGTATGATGTGCGAGAGAGAAGGAATGATACATGTTTTATGATATCTAGCTAAAGTGCAGACTTAGAGCATACCTTCATTACTATAATATACTACTTATTGTTAATCGAAATATGGATGTCTCAACAAATAAACTAGCTTTACTATACTAAGTTATAAAATAGATATGATTGTTTTAAATTGATTATCAACATTTATTAAAAATCAGTTATCAATTTAAAACAGTTGTTTCTTCTTTCGGATATGACAACAACTAATCAGACGTGTCTTATGAATTTTGCAAAATCACATGGCGGTTGATGCAATATATCGACACTTAATAAAATAGCTATCATTTTATCTGAATATTCTTATGGCAGCCAAAAAACTGAGATATCCCCCAACTTGCTTGTTTCAGATACATTTATATTGATTGTAATTTGTGCATAATTCAAGAATAAAATATTTCTGTACATAAATTGGCAATTGATATGATGAATCTTTCCTTTAATATAAATAATGCGACATATTTTACTTTCTTGTAAAATTGTACGAATAGTATCTCTTCCCTCCCCCTCTGCCTCCCTCGCTCACTTAATACGTACTCACGCACGCGGAGGTATACCCAAGTAGTTGGATTTAATTATTTCAATTAAACTTGTTTAATTTTACATTTTCTATTTGATTAAATCTAATTAATTTAATAAATAAAACGCATGTTAGTAAAAGACGAGTGTTATTAATTAAAGAAAACATTTGTACAACACGTTTGTAATGATCTTTCGTTGCTTAGGAAAAACATTGAACGTTTTGAACGCGATTATTTCCGCACGTGTACATATACATATATATATATATATATATATATGTATATACACATACGTGTGTGTTTGTGCGAGGGTGTGTGAATGTTACACGTTCGTGTTATTACCAGTTCATTTTCCGCACGTGAGAAGGAAAACTTTTTCCGTTAAACACATTTACAATAAATAATTAAATAAATCTTCAACTGTAAACAATGAAATTTAGACCTTGTGTAAATAAGCAACTTTAAGGAAGAAGGGTACATTGCGCGTACGTGGCCGTCAGTCTGTTTACATATATCTGTCCGTATACATGATGATAGTTTCAGGTACAGAAGTGAGATAAGATTGAGTCTCTCTCTCGCGCGCGCGCGATGATCAGTGCAAGCCCAGTGTATTCCCGCCGAGACCCTGTTCTTTCCGCCACTGAGCCAATCTGATAGCGTACCATCCCTGAAACAAAAGCCAAGAACTGTAAATGTATCTTCATGTAAGACTCTTTTTCTCTAAACTCACTCTACGTATCTCTTGTGTATTTCGTATACTTATGTATTAATAAGGTGTTAACTCACTTCAACGTCCGTCTCGGGAAGACCTGTTTCAGCCGCGAGGAGTACAATGTCCGCGGTATAAGGTGCTCTTGGCCACCTGTTAAACTGCTCTTGAAGAACCGCTTCCTGATTCACCGTCAAGCGAATCACTCGAGTACCGGTCCTATCAACTCCGCTGGTAGAATATCGTGTGGGATAAGACTTGAGCATGTTGCCTCTATGAAAAGAAGGTGTATTTTGAATCAACGAAAAAGTCAACTGATAAAAAAGAGAGACGAGCTGCAATGTAATACGATATAATACATTATTGATTTGATAAAATTCAAGAGATGCAATATATATGTTTTCCTCAATAAAGGCACGCGCATTGCGCACGGAATATGACAAATATACTTTTTAGAAGCATTTAATAATTAAAGCGGCACTCTCTTGTAAGGGCTATAAAAGAGCCGATTCTCGAACGCGTGACTTGTTGCTTCCTTTGATGACGCATGCGGACGCGGAGACTCTGAAAGCTACGATGACGGACGGCCAGTATGTATCTATATTTTATATATCTATACATATAAAGGTTCTGTAAGATTTCAGCAGCAGTGGGGTACGTACGCCGACAAAAGAGAGATAATTCATTGTCACGTGACGCGATGAAGCCGCGAATATGGCCGGGTCTTGTATACAGTTGTATAATATTTTTAGACTTAACGGATCGGCTTTTCTCAACATTAACGACTTCTTGTTACAGCATGCAGAGCCGTGTGTGTCTAATAATGAATGTGAAAGCTGTGTGTCCAACCGTGCTCTCACAGAGGTGTATACACATAATATATAGAGCTATAATCTCTGGAGCGATAATCTGGAGTATTTACGATATTTGCGACTGCCGAGGAGAAAGAGAGAGAGAGAGAGAGAGAGAGAGAGAGATATTTCGTCTCGTTTTATTCGTGATAAACGCCTAATATTAATAAACGAAACGTTATACACATCATATATATAGTATATAGCTAAATACGTCCGTATAGATATCGTACACAGGCGGGATAGGCAATAAGCCAGCAGTTAAGTTAAAAGTAGCACGACCATGACCGACACATCAAGACCAGCAAGATTTTGGACGAGTTTCAAAAGCGTGGCAACGGCGACACTTGCACGTAGATTTATTTGCGAAATAAACCAAAAAGATTGACGAAATTCACAATAAGCAGACCGTGCCACGCACACGCGGCACGGTATACGTGCCCGCACGTGCGTGGGTTCAAGGAAAAGGTTTGAAAGAAAAGGAAAAGAGAGAAAAGACTATTTCCATATACATAATATGTATATATGTATTATATACGTGGCATACGCGTATAGATGTATAGGGAGCAGCGAACGATCGAATATAACGGACGATCGCAAACCGATATATACTTTCTTTGAGTAAAAATGGTGACACGTTTCTACGAAAAATCCGCGCTATAGCCCGCGAAATATTAGAATAAAATTCGTATCGAGTCGTTGGTTACACCATTGCATCGTTTGTTTCTCCTTTGTATCGACATTTTATGTACGTATGTATATGTACATACAACTATAGCGTTCGCGAAAAATAAGGTGTATAATATAAAATATAAAGGTAGGGCGTGTAGGCGCGGCGACATCGCGAATTGCGAGTTGCAGTCGAATTTACGAGTGTTACGAAATACGAAACGACTCGGCGGAATGTTAAACTTGACCTACGGATGATGGAATCGCGTAGCAATTATAGGTATTATAGGTATATAGGTAAGTATAAGACGTGGACTCGTTTAGCGAGGATATGTGACATATATATGTGACCATTTTGATCTCTCGTGCGGCTAACGTTTATGCGTAGCAATCTGCTCAACGTGGTAGAGTGGAAATTTACACGTAGTGCTTTGCCACTAATTGTATATAAAGATATTCAATTTTCTTATATCGACTCCATTTTGCAGCACACACGCTAAGAAGCCTCTCGCACGCGTTGCGAGCAGTTGTAGATTATACAACGCGGGAGCCTAACGATCCGGGATATATATTGATATCCATTGTTTTCGTCACCATTTTCATTTTATTACCAGGGATATATTTGCGCGCGCGCGCGAGAGAGAGAGAGAGAGAGAGAGAGAGAGAGAGAGAGAGAAGGGGCGGAAGATGATTAAATACTACATTTTCTTTTTCGGCTCTCTCCTATAGTTCTCTCGCTCCACGAATCCTTTTACCTTTCAGAAAATTTGTGAAAAATGTTTTATTGGTCAAAATATAACGGACTTTCCGCGCGATATCCATATACATTTGGCGCTGTCTATACGCAAAGTACAATACATCGGTAGATCATTCTCGTAAAACATGAGGAAATTGACGAGATTGTTCTCGAGTTCTTGACGATAAGCCGAGCCAGCATACCTAATAGATTCGATGTAACGTTGATCCTCTTCAGACATCTGCGCAAATATCGAGCTCTTGTATATTCGCGTCATCATTATTATTATATATCATTTTCATTATTCTTATCATTAGCATTATCATATTATTATCAAGAGCATCGATACTTAATCCTTGCTCTCGGGAGGGGACCGTATATAATATATATATTTGCGGCAACGTCTTGATAAACTCGTCTCGTAGGTAAAATTACTCACCGTCTTCCATTTGGACTTGATTAGCATGCGCATGCAATCGTCGACCAAATCGCAATCGTCGTAAATGTTCTGTATGCCGAAGAAATAGAATAAATAAATATCGCGACATGCACATACGATATCTGTGCAAATATAAACCTGTACGAGAGCGACATATGAGTATAGGAGCGTCATCCTCTTACCATTCGCGACAGCAAAGTAGCACGATTTTCGACGCGCAGGCAATCGAATCTGTCATGGAGAATCGCCGCGGCCCAAGATTCACGAAAGTACGCGTAGAAATCCGAGATGCATGAATTCTGATGAAATAAATTTTTAAAAGTGGCGAGAGCGTTAGGTACGTAGCGCAGTATTAAGGCAGCGCAGATATTAATTAAAATTAAGTGATGGTAAATATATATATAACCCTTAACGTGTATACGTGAGTCTACTGCGTCCGAGCCAAAGTGATATCTGTTTGTAGCTGTAAGACTTGCAAGTCTAGAAAATATTAAATAAACGATGTTTATCAAAATGACTATAAAATCGTCAACTACAATGTAGATAGATGTTTCATGAATTTTTTTAGATTTTTAAAAATCTACTTTAAGTAATGAAAAATAGCGTTGAGAGAATGTGATAGACCCACGTATACACTTAAAGGGACAATATCTAGCTTTTTAATACTTCAATATTGTCATATCATTTGCCCGCTTACTCGAAAACGGAATTTCAATTCGTTTAACATGCTCTCGTGTTTCCCATATAAAGCGACCATGTCCTGCAATCGGAATGGCTGAAAGACAATTGTCATTACGTGGAGACATTAAATGCAATGGTGTCCCGCGAGCATGGTGTCTCAACTTATTAAGTCTCGAGACAAATCTCGCACGACACACGACATTTCTAGAGCAATATATTATTGTTGTGGATTATTTGCTTAACTACCTTTCTGCTTACGCAGGTTACACTTTCCACAGTGTCGTACATATTCAATCGGACGCGAAAGTATCCAATTTCAGATTCGCAAGAACCGGTTACAAATGCTTGACCCTGCGCATTAGAATTTAAGAAACAACGTGTGAGAGAGAGAGAGAGAGAGAGGCGTTTAAACTATAAGAGCCTACTCTCCGAGTAACAATGTCGATCCGTTTACGTGGACCAAACAATTCGACCGACGTTAACATTAAACGTTAACGTTAACTCACGTAGTGGTTGCGACTAATCTTCGCCGTGCTACGGCAGGTTGTCTCTCCGGGTCCACGTACATGCAGGTAATAATAATCACCCGGTAAAATGCAAGCGATTACGATAGGCGCACGGAATATCGAGGGTGTCAAACACATGACCTTTTCTTTCCTCGACGTTCGCTGGGAAACTCGCTCGTCCCATTCGATGGATTTCAGTAAAATTTGAGCGAGCTTTCGGTGCAGACGGGATGGAAAGTATTGAAAAGAAACGCAAATGTTACGCAATGAGAGCTTTTGATAACATGATCGACGATATTAAACATTATTTTCTTAAAAAGAGATTGCCCTCTCTTCAACACTAACTCTCTCTCCGATTTCCATGCTATCGTAATGTTTGTGCTGCCAAGCGTCCGCGTAAAACTTTCTGGAATATCTCGTCACGGTACCAGCGGCAAAAATAAACGGATCGTTGGTGCGACACTCCGGGTCTATTACTAGCGAGCCATCGAAAATGAGACCGGCTCGGCAGAACGCTGAAAGAATAAAAGCGAAAAATCGTTTTTATTTTTGATATCGACTTTTCAAACGCGACTTTAAACATAATTGACATAATAAATATATATGCAGGGTATAAAACGATGTCTCTCGCATTGGATTGGAGAAACAATCTTCTTTACCTAAGAACGCATTTAAATCGATCGTTTTCTCGTAAAAGTTGAAAAGAGCGTTGCAAGTCAACTTTTTCGTTTCGCCCTCCTTTTCAATCGTGACACTCTCGATCATGAGCTTTGCATCGCCGTTCTCTATCAGAGCCCAATCGATCATGTTCCATCCGGGAAAAACTTGAATTCCATTTTGTAAAATGGCATTCGTCACCGCTTTGTCCACCTTAGATAGGCCATAAACATAACGTATACTCTTTTTATAACAATCGATGTACGTACATACATACTATATATTACTAAATATATATATATATATGTATATATGTATATATGATATGTGTATTATATATATACATGTATACATATAGCTGGCTAGATAAATAGCGCAACCCCGTATATTATAGTGTACAATCGTAATCATTACTTCGTAATCGTGAAAGAAAGCTTGATCGTGCATCTCGGAGGGCCTCAAAAAGCTCGGCTCGATCAACGTGATCCACGACGGCTTTACGCCAAGCTTGATCAAACCACCAAGCGCGCAGTAGCAATCGATATTATGTCCGTAAAGAAATATCTCTTCTGTGAGAAATTCAAATGCGACGAGTAGTGAAACAATATATAAAATGGCAATTTGACTAATCGCTACACCTACTCCTTTGTTTGAAATCTCCCGTTAACCATCGAATCTTTCTGAAGCAGACGGAAGCTTCCGTGTCATTGTTTACGGTCAAACAGTTCCATGGTATTTGGTCTTGTATCTTGTTTTCTCTTAAAAAGTAAACATATTTACGTTACATATACATATAATATGTATTAAAATACATTAGGGATAGCAACATTTACTCTTGCTTTTGCATTTTATTTTCTCTCGTAACGTCGAGTTCCGATACTGCAATCCGCACGTCAAAACCAAATAATCATACGCGAAATTTCCCTGATTCATCACAGTCACGTATTTCTCCTTCCTAGTGTGAGGAAACTCGAATGAAAATACTCGTACGATGTACACGTCAAAATTTAAAGAACAAGGATCGACTATCATCTCGTCAACGTTGCTGGATTACTGCAGTAAGTACTGCTCGAGTTATAGAAATAATATAGATAAAAGTATTACATATATATCTGTCAAATCAATGTATGAAAGACCATGGCACCTGTTGATCGCTGTCATAGTCCCGTAGACGATATTGATCCAAGTCCGTGCGGACATGCAGCGACGATATCCCGAGTGAAACCTCCCTCGGAATGGAAGCAAACACACCTCTGCGCGACTCGTTTCGTTATCAAATGGTATACCGTGCGGTGATATCAGCGTAAAGTTTGTCAATTGCGTATAACGCTGCGATGATCTACATCAGAATTCGATATTTATACAACAGCTATGAGCGGGGGGGGGGGGGAGGTAGGGGGGAATATATATCCATCCGTATATCCTTTCTATCTTAAATTTGAAACGTCATCGTATATATAGGATACGTATCGTTTGGCAAGCTTAGTCGCGTTCACGTTCACGGATCACATCCAATGATCCAGGTCATGTATTATAATTTAATTGATGAAAGCGTTTTACCGTACAGCGAGATATTCCGCGAATGCAATTCCGCAGTCCGATGCTCCAACAACGACGATCCTCGCGTCGATAATTACACGTGGCATCGTTGCTAGTCTCGGTGACGTCACGAATAGAGAAAATCTACCATCATCCGCCCTTTTACCTTTTGCATTATTTTCATAGTTATCAAGATTTTCCAGATCCAGATTAGTCGGGAATTCGTATTCAGCTTGTCTACGAGGATCAACCGGAATCATATCGTTCAGACAGGATACCAAGGGACACATCCACGTCTGTACGAATAACGTACTACTGTATTATAGGTAAGGCTACTTTCCTACCGATTAAACGGTTTAAGCTTTTATTTACAGTATATAATAATAATAATAATAAACTAAGTAAACTTATAATTGTGGTGAAAATTCGGTGCTCTTACTTTGTGTTAGAAGCTATTACTATGTACGTGTTGGGAGCTATTGTTATAGCTTACCACGGTGCTCTGATCCTCGTGACAAAGCCGATAAAAGATTACCGTTAACCCGCTCAAACGTGCGATCTCGCGGAAGAAGAAGCGATGATAAGCGGAAAAAATTGGCATGAGAACGAAATGCAAGAGACGTCCGTAATCATCTCGAGGAATACTCTGCACAGACACGTAATCCTCTACATGGTAATGACTCGTAACGAAATTTACCTGCACCTCGGCGCTACAACGTAAAATAAATGGAACACGTTTTCAAATTCAAATATTCACCTTGAATATTGGAATTTCACATTTTTCATATGGTGAAAACTACATCCACTACATCAAAATATATACGTAATAACAGGCCACAGACCACAGTATAGCGAGTCCCAGCATCGTGTCGTTACTTTCGAAGACGAAGCAATTTAAATCGAGCCGTAAAGGATCCGTCGCAAAATCAAAATCAGCCAAGACCTCGCCTCTCGTTGGCACAGTGAACAAGAGTTTCTCTATAGCTTCTCGGTCTTGTCCTCGGGCGCGGCGACAGCTCATCTCCTCGCGAAGAACCACTCGGTGTACAATATACAGCGTCATCGGGAAATCTCGGTTACATCTCAATGGCACGCGCTGCATTTTCGTTTTGATGTTTTTTTTTTTTTTACTTTCTTGTTATCGAGATGAAAAGGAGAATCGAGTGTGTCTAATTCTCTAATTTTTCCCTTTTCTTACTCTATTCTACTCCTTATTATCTACATTTACGAGATAATCGAAATATGTTTCTCGCTAGTTGGTTTATAGGTTTACAATACTTGTGCAAAAGTATTACCACAAAATGTTGAAGGAACTGATAGCACGGATGCGAGAAGGGGAGGAGGATCGCGCAATACTCTAAATGCGGAAAGCAATCGAAAGCAGCTTCCAGGAAATCGTAGGACCAGGGAGGCCTCGGCCTCGTTCCATCGCGCATCGCAAACATTTCCAAAACGAAGACGTTTATCTCGCCGCTATGACGGCTGCAGTCGAGTGGCGCGTGCATCTCATCGTTGGGCCCATGAACAGCGGACCGAGCGTCTCGACCCTGCGACGCCGACGCTTCGTCGTTTCTCCACGGCTTTTTCAGACCGTTGTACAGCGTTAACTCGAAATTTTCGTTCAGCAGATCGACGTCGATCGTGGAATTGAGACACACGACGCCCACGGCCGAGCCGTCAGTAGGATCCTCTCCGATGATCAATCGACGACAGCTGTTCGGATGACGAATCATCTCACTGATGCAATACTCTCCATAAAGCTTCTTTAGGTGCATCACCGGGATACTCTCGCCGTCACCGTCGACGATCGCTATCACGTCGTCGTGGTCCTCCTCTCTATAGCGTCATACGATGATAGATAAGATACAATACGAGGTAATCGAAATAACAGTGCGAAACCAAGTTGCATAGATGTAGAAAGGAATTTCGGTGAATTTTCCGCAAGTGCGGCGATCCAAGTGTGCGCATATCAAATCGACTTACACGACTCTTCGTATTTTCAACTTTGGACGTAATCGATATCGATCTATCAGATAGAGAAATTGCAGCGCGTCTCGCGCGACGTCCCGCGCGGCAGTCTTAGCCAAGACTCTGGTCATGTCCCGCTCAAACACGCTCAAATTCGCTAGAGAATACAAATACGAATATATATATATATATATATCTCCCATTCTCTCTGACAAATCAGACAAGTTGTGAATAGACGTGTGAGAAGAATCGAGAGAGGAGAAAAGATTTCACCTGGCGTAACTCGAGGAGGTACCACGAAGATCACATATTGGCAATAGGTAGTGATGTCGAAAACCGCAGTCAATAGCTCCGCGAGGAACTCGTTCAA
The DNA here is from genome assembly GCA_030770255.1 of Temnothorax ravouxi. Taxonomy (NCBI): domain Eukaryota; kingdom Metazoa; phylum Arthropoda; class Insecta; order Hymenoptera; family Formicidae; genus Temnothorax; species Temnothorax ravouxi. Next base: position 49,978 of record JASTWP010001118.1, read on the forward strand.
GTAACGCTCGTCCCACACGAGCAAGTGTACGAACATTGTGTTCCTTTCCGTGGCAGCGGGGATCCTTTTCGAAAAGTGATGCTAATCGAGTAAACTCATACGGTCGACATTACGGGCGTATCATCGTCGCGACCTATCGTAAAGCGACTGTCAACTTTGCTATGTTTGATGCAAACGGAAGATTACCCGTAGATTGTTTTTAACCAGGTCAACCAATCATACGGTGGCACGGACGGAACATTGGGGTAATTGCAGAGGCATATCCCCGAAACAATGTCGCGCTTCTCGTTATGTTGGACCACCGAGAGGCAGCAAATCTCGCTGTAAATTTTATGCAACGATACATCAACGGCGCGCGGAGGAAACGCACGATTTGTATATCGATGATGATATTATTATATCTTATACATATGTATAATATGTAATATAACGAGAGCGCGCGCGGGCTCTATATGGCTCTATGCGCGTATGGATATACGAGGCAATGGTAAATATAACTCGCTACAAGTACTAGAGTCGTTCCAATTTCACATCTCCGAAAATTTCGTAAGTCGCCGGGCGTATCAGGCGTTCTAAACGTGATAAATCCGAGTGTTGGAGGCGACGCGACCCCGAGATTTTGCTAGACTGTAGCTCCTCTTTCGGCTCGCCTCGCTCGCCGAGTCGGGTTGACATCTTGAACGATTGTTGGCTAACGCCAAGTTGACTCGTGACGGACCGGACGGACGTGACGTGCCGTCAGTTGTGACTCGTTGCCAGTTGCCAGTTGCGAGCGGTTGCGAGTTGTGACTTGCGAGCCTTGCCAAGTTGCCAATCGTGTTGTCGTTTGTCAGTCGTGCCGTTCGGCAATTTTCAATCGATCGTGAATCGCAATCGATTCTCAGATTTCGGATAATTTTCGGTTAGATTAGCTTCTTTAGGCTCTTCTTTAGGCTCTTACATTAGGACGTTAGGACGTTAGGAGTAACAGACACAGATGACAGAGCCGCGGGTGTCGGTGTCACGTCAGACGTACATGTCTAAAGGCTAAACGATCGGATCGACGTTTTTTTCTACAGCGGATCGAGATATGGAGAATCCTGCATGCGCTCGATCTTATTTCATCTTCGTTATTCGGATCGATTGGTCTGCTTGGTTTTCTCACAATCAGCTTGCCCGATGCAAGCCCTGCAGCTCTATTATTGTATATGCTATTAGACAATCGTACGCGCGACTGCGATAACGGGACGGATAACGGGCCGGATATCGGCCAAGCACCGACTCGGAAAGAAAGGAAAGGAAGAAAAGTTGATGCGAGAGAGAGAGTTCTCAATAGAATTGGCGGAAGCTATTTACATGGCGCATCGTACGAGACACGCGGCGTGTCACATGCACGTGTAGCACAGCGTGCGTATGCGTGCTGCTCAAGTGCGAACATTTACGCGACGCGGCACTATGGTTGCACCTTTTTTCCAAATCCGATCACTTGAATCGGGCTTCCTTTCCTCCTTGTTAAATTTCTGCATGCATTTTCGCACGCATATGGCGCGCGCCTAAACTTGGAATCGATTTGGCGAACTACTGTATCACCACTGCATGGCTAATTCAATTTTCGAAAGTTAAGCTCGAAAATTAAATTAGCCAGCGCAAAATTACTCTGGCAGAAGAGCGAGCCAACAACGGAGAAGATTCGGGTACGTTTTACTAAAGAGCTTCTCCTCCTACAATTCTACACGGAAATATAATAAATATCCTTTTCCTCTCGAAATATACTTTTCTCGTTGGTTGCCAAAGACGTTACCAAATCGTGTCGACCCTCGAGTACATCTTTGACTCGCAGCGTTTCTGAGAGCATTATTAAGATAATGATTTTGGTCATGCAACGTGAGATCACGATACGCGATCCAAAGTATCGTAGAGCTGATTGTGTGAGATGTATCTTTTGATTCTACGAAGACAGCAAGTTTTCGGCTATTTCTCGAGTAAAGATAAACCTTGGAAACATGGCTCTTTATATTAATGTGCTCTTTCCCCCCCCCCCCTCTCTCTCTCTCTCTCTCTCTCTTTCTCTCTCATTGACCTAAATTAAAATTTTGCTCGAAAATAGTTTGAATCGAGAAAGATCTTTACATATCGGCGTAATCTTGTTCTCTCGACGCGGTGCGACCGAAACAACAAAGCGCGACCGTCGCGTCGGGTGATTTCATTAGTGAGAAAGTATTATAAGAAAAATCGCGCGCGCGCGGGGGGGGGGGGGAGAGAGAGAGAGAGAGAGAGAGACGACGGTACGACAAAAGTTGAGTCTTTTGGGCAATGTTATCTGATTTTATCGTCCTTTGTTCGATAAAGCGTTTTGTCCCGAGTCGAGTTGCGACTTGTGATTAGCGAACGGTAGTGGAGATCGTTCCGTGAGACAGTGCCGACCCTTATTCGTTTTCGCGCTCGAACGCCGATCGGTGCCGACGTGAACGGCGCGTAACGCGTAACGAACGCTACGCGCACGCATGTACTTGGCATAGACAGTACATATATAATATATATTATAGTATCATGGTCAAGATATAGCATATACATACAAGTTCCCAGATATACATAAGCACGCTATAGATACGCTAAAGGAAGGCAGGTCCTTCTCGCTTTTACCCTCGTACACCCGAGACCGAGATCCCGAATCCCAAGTTATACATATGTACATATCGGTAAGAGAGGAAGAGAGAGTTGCCGTCATCTCGCGCTATTATTCCCACTGCTGTTCGCGCTAATACAACGCCTACAACGCCAACGAACCAACTCAACCAACTGGCGCGCGTCAAGCGTCAAGCGCGTCAAGCCTACGTTGCGCAGTTTTGTGCTTCATTCAAATATAAACGCGACGTGATTCATATCTCGATATCTCTGTAGCAATATAGTGTGGATTATAGGACTATTTAAATTATGCGATAAACTATTCTCTTTGTACGTTAATTGTATCTCGACTGCACCTGCATGCCTCGTCTCGTCGACCTGCAGAAAAAAAAACGGTAAATGGAGAAACCGCGCTGTGAGATAGCATATTATTGACCGAATAAGAATCTTACGTGCTTCAAAAGTCCCCTATCAGGATGTGCTGGATCGTCGATCAACAATTTGCGACTGAACACGTCTATATATATTCTATATAATCTATACTATATAATAAAATCTTTGACACGATATCTAATCGATATGACACAAGCTGAATGTCGCTTGAATTGTCTCTATACTGCACCGAGACCCCCTGTCCCTTGTGTAGCCCGTGCGCCGCGCATGTTAAGCTCGTCGAGCTTAGAACGGAGTGCTTGCTAGTAAACGGGAAATTAAAAGTAACTTTGGCATAAAATATGTAAAAGTTGCAGTAAATTACAACTTCGCGATTACGTACCTTTCGTATACCTCTCTGATGATATCTAGCTGCCGACTTTGAGATGCTGAGAGACGTTAAGAGTTATAAGAGACGTATGACCGGTATATAGGACTGTGTCTCGAGAAAGGCTGATGGCTTATTCGAATATCGTTTTCACTTGGATGCGTTATTCGAATCGACCGGAGGACGAACCAACGGAGGAACGAACGAAGGAACGGAAAGGAACGCGAAAGACTCACACCCGCGACGACGACGCGACGGTACGCACGCGACTGACTTGATGGGACTTGGACGGCTTGCGGACGCCTTGGACCATATAGACTTTCCGACTGACTTTCAGCTAAACGCGCGACGGTCGCGACGTAATGTAAAACACAAAGCGCATAGCGAGTGGGAGGCTGTGAAACTGTTTTCTACGTATACATATACACATATGTATATATGTATAATATACATATATAGACAGATGCAGCTGTTTTTAAATATTAGCTACGCGATACGCGGCTCTGCAATACGGCGCACGGTACGGGGTATAGTATACGGCTATACGGAGCTGATGCAAACGTTCAATAAATAATAATTAAACGACGATCGCGCATATAGAAATCCGCTATATCGTGTATCGTGGAAACGAACCGATTCGCCTCCTTTCCCCTTCTGCATTCTACAATATAATAATATAATATAAAATATAATAGAGAGGGAAGACCTCTATATATTATTATGAGACAGGATCCTCTAATATGAGATATTTTAAGCTAAAAGGCCTTATATAGGCCCCATCTTTTGATCCCACCATGTAAAAACCCCGCCATCTCATATTAGGATCCTGTCTCATAATAGGGGTCTTTCCTCTATATGTGTATATTTACCTTCTGTAATTTCAAAATAAGACGTGCATATAATTTTATATTAATTTTCACGGATACGTACGTTTTACCCTCTCTCAGTCAGGGTATAGCAGCGTATATATGTATATAGTAGGTATAGTAGTCAGGAGGACCAGTCAACCAAATTTTTCAATTTATCACAGCGTAAAATTTATCTTACAATTTTCGTGAATAAATGTTCTCATATACCGTGATATACCGTGAGTTCATAACGAGCCTAGACCTGATGACCTCTCGTGGCCAATGGGTCCACGTGATAATTCGTCCTTGATTGTTAGTCTCTCATCGCGCCAAGGTAGAGAGAGAGAGAGAGAGAGAGAGAGAGATACGACGTATAATTTTCTACGCACGTAGCGTACAGAGTCAAGAATCTCACCGCGCGCACCAAAATTTCTTAATCGTAAAAAGAAAAATGAAAAATCGTTATTTTTAGCGGAATCGCTATATCTTCTTCTGTGCGCTTGTTAGGAACGCTAATTCTTCGACGACGAATAATCGATTATAGGATCGTATTATAGGATTCGTATAAAGACTGAAGAAAGAGAATTGTCCAAGTTCTAAAAAATACAATGTTTATTCAACGTAAACATGTTGTGAATGTAAATAACAGCATTTCCTAATAAACCAGCATTAATCTCTTATAATAAAATAAATCGTATAAGAGTCGTTAATATATAAATGTGCAACAAGATAAATCGGTCATTTTTTTAACTTTCTTATTGATCTCTTGTATACGAAAAGAAATTTCCGCATATAATCTGATGTAAAGTGATGTAATATTCAATATAGAATAAGTAAATAACAAGGAATACGTCACCAAAGTCGAATCACTCGAAATTAGTGAAATAAAGTCATTTTGTATGCTCTTATTTCGACATTATTATACATATATTATGTTTTATGTATACATATAGAGTGGATTAAACGTATCATCTATCATTTCCACAGAAATAAATGACCAAACTGAGATAAAATCTAAAAATTTCATAGATTGTTCTATTATTACGTCTAAGTATCTGTGTAAAATTTCAGCACAATTCTCTTACTGGTTTAAAAGTTATTGTAATTAAGGATGTATTGGAGGTATTTCAAATATATTCAGAAAGTGCTGTAAATTATTTCTAAATTAAATTAAAAATACTCTGTAAAATTTTGAAGTTATTTAAGAGTTATTTAAGTTTAAAGTTGATAAAATTAACATTATATCCTTTATAGAGAATCGACACTTTCCTGTAAATATAAATAAAATATAAATAAACCATTAAGATATTTCTTAAACTTTTTTTATGTGTAAAATATACATCACTGATATTGTATTTTAAGTTTCAAAATTTTTTGCCACAAAAAATTTTTTTTAATTGTTTAAACAATACTAATTATTTAAATAACAAAAAATCATACTCAAACTGTTAACGGTAATCGCTTCTAACATATAAAAAATTTTGAGTTTGACATACATGCAAAGTCTTATCTTAATCTCTGTTTTCAAAAGATAGTGAAGATCCGCTTGAAACATCAGTTAATAATCGCGAATTTATACCCGTCAAATGTACATACATATCGAGTACAAGTTAGTATACACAGAGCGTAAGATTAACAGATCAATGACTACGCTCTGTATCTCTGAGCATATAATCTATAATCGTTAAATATATTTACGAGATATCGAACCCACATTTTTATTTTTCAAAAACATCAAGTCATCTTGATTTTGGTCTATATAATATGTTTATTTTACGAAAGAAGAAACGATATAATGGAATTTTATTTGCACGTACTCACGTACGGTCGATTTCTTAGTAAAGACGAAAACTATCGCCTACTCGTAAATTTGAAAGAAAATACGTCGCTCCCCAGTCTTCTTTATATTTACGTATACTCAACACGACATTTAGCTGGCATTTGAAACATGTACAACATTACTCAATCATTATTTCGATTTAATTATAAAGGGAAGTATCATTAAAATTTTGTAAAATTCGTAAAATTAAAGTTTTAGCCACACAAATCTTTCTGTCTTCTCATTAAATTTTTTATAAAATAAATCTTAAGATGTGCCTCTCCCCTGCCCACTCTGCTCTCACTCACCCTCGATAGAAAACTATGAATCTCGGTACATCGTGATGATCGTGATTAAGAAATGGAAGCACAACATGACATGTATGTACGTGGAAGCTTGTATACCATTGCGTCACGCCGTATACGATGATTGTAGCACAACAACGATCCAAAAATTATATTTAGCAGTAAACACCTATCGAATCGGCAAAGAGCCAAAGTGTTTAAAACTGTACGCCAAGTACTTTCTTATTACGAGATACGCGCGACGCGTGTAACTGTTCTCTCGCGCGTATAACTTATTTACAAGATTTTACAAGAAATTGAAATGGAAAGACTCGAGTTCTCGCACGATACGCACAATGTATAATTTACAATGCTTTGCGATAATAAAGTTGGAGTATAATATACAAATGAGCGAAACTTTCGAGTGAGATTCCACGTTGGACGTCGGTATTTCGTGATCAAAGTTAGCGTTAAAAAATATAAATCGAGTCTATCTATACGTATCATATCACAAAATGCGCGTGAAAAGTCACATCATTTCACCTGCCCTCGTCCGAACGTTCGGCCACGTGCGTCTGATTATTCTGACGAGGCTGTACATTCGACGTTCGTCTAGTTTCTACACGCGTGCCGTTTTCACGGTCGTTCCTGCCGTCTTGTTGCTCAACGAGAGCCGTGGCGAGAGCCGCGCCACCGTGTTCTCTGTTTTGCACATTTTCAACTTTGTACAATATATCGTGGCAAAGAGGACATCGGTCTTGAACGTATAACCATTTTCGCAAGCATACGCCGTGGAAATAATGATTGCATTGAGTGATCTTGGCGCTTTGCATCTCCTGGTAGCAAATCGCGCAAACATCGTCCAATCGTTCGAGTTGTTCGGCCTTTGCCTCCGGTAAAGAATTGATCTTGTTCACAGCCGTCCGTCGTTTCATAAACACGCTCCATCCAGCCTTCGCCTCGCACCAGATATTAAAGTAGGCATGTATGCACATCATGATGGCGCGAATAGCTCCACCAGACTCGAAGATCAATATCCAGAAACCGTTGAAGAACAATATAATGCCAAAAGCGAATTCCACAGTATTACCAAATGCCTTTATTATGTACACGTAATCGTCAAATTGTTCCCAGAACGCGCTCCTGTACGCGTCGATGAGAAAGAGCGAGTAAATCGCTAGCGAGACCAGCACTTTGACTATTACCTCGATGCTAAAGACCGATACAGCCAGTAGCCATGTGCTCACTGTGAAGTGGGACCAGAGGAATACGAGTAACGATAGCGGGAAGAATATTAGAAAAGCACAGACCGCCAAAGCCCGCATGTGTCTATGTAGCGCCGGATTATGAGAGGCACTGAGGGACATCAACAGTGGATTCACTATATTATGGACAAAATGTAAAATCGCCGTGAACAATAGGCAGAAATTACGATACAGTCGTATTAGACGCTTCTCCCTGTCAAGACTCGTCAGTCCGGTCTGTAGGGCAAGAATGTAAAATAATATGGCGGACACCGTGCCGATGCTCTTCTCATCTTCGTCTTCCGTCAGTAGTATCCATTGGAAGAAACAGCCGATATAGTGGCAGATGAAGGAGATTATGCTGGTCATACCGAGGACGGCTGTCAATGTCTCGCACCCGTTTACCAGCAGCGTTCGGATCATAACGTAATACGTAAACGTTTCCTCGCCGTAGTGATTCCCGAGAATTTGCACTACTTGCTCTCCCATTCGCAGCATCCAAAACGTGCGAAGTACGCACGGCACGTTCAGACGCATCCATTCCGTTTCCGCGAGTGCGGTTAAGCCGTAATTGATTATAAAGTTGCGTGCATGCCGGTAGCCCATGTAGATGGTTCTTAACAGGGAGACCCCGTTATACCAGATGACAAATTTACACACAGCCAGCGGGATTAACGTTGCGCATACTGGTGCGTGGTACAGATATTGCACCTGGGAAAAAAATTATATATATATATATATATATATATTTCACTTATATTTTACTTTTACTTAATTGTAAATTCGCCTGCTAAGTATCGACTTGATAATACGGCTACGCTACCAAGGATACACTTGGTAAGCTTACCGGTAAAGGATGGATACCCAAGATGGATGGTGACATAAAGCTCAGCACGAGGAGCTTCTGAACTATGGGATGCCTTGGGGCAAGATGTATGTAACAGAAGACGCTGGCTAGCAGACATTGCAGTATATAGTTTTGGATAATCAGAAAACCTGGACCGTTGTACAGAACGTCCGATAGATTCAAACATAATATATTGTCAAGTATGCTGGTTGCCGATTCGTGGGCACTCATGTAAGCTACAATTGCTTTCGTCGCACTAACATTTGACCAGTACGACACAAATATCACCCCTACAGATATTAGATATAGGTACACCCGTACCAAATGTCTAGTACACAACATAAACGTGTATAAGGCTGCGAGAAAACCTGAAAGAAAGAAAATAGTATGACATTATAAAACACACGTTCTTTATTCAACGTGTCATCGCAAAACGAAAGCAGCAGCAGATTCGACATAAGAAAGCGATCTATTCAGAGAAAAAGCGATAGCTCTTTGGTTTTGGGTTGTTGTACGACGAAAAACAGCTTGACCTTATCTCAAGAAAGCAATCTCTCCCCGAAAGTCGCGATAATAAACATATCTTAGCGTGCAAAAAGTGGCGACTTAATAAGGGTTTTTGCCTTGTAAAAAAAAAAATAGTTTCCGTTTCGTTTAGAATTTGCTGAAATTATTAAGAGATCCTACTTACCTATACAACAGCAAAAAAATTTGAACACAATTATCAGATAAGTCTTGTAAGCGAGATGAGTGAAATCAACGTGTTCCATTAGAAACGAGTCTGTTGTAACTGCAGAGATGGAACTAGCGATGCTCGACAGATTGGTAGTTTTAAAGCCATATTCATTGTTTTTCAGCACAATATTGTCGTTGGGTAGACCGAGGCCGATTCTAAGTAGCTCGTCGATGATAAACAGAGGTGGCACTCTCATTACAATATCAGCAAAGCTGAGGATTCTTTCCCAAGTCTCCATCTTGCTAGTGCTGTTTGAGCCTTGAGGAAGACGTTTTTATATGCACCCTGGCAATCCTGGCATCACACACGTGGAAGCAGCTTGCTGTTGTAGAATCGTACAATATAGGTATATATATAAATATATGTGCGTGTGTGTGTGTGTGTGTGTGTAGTGCAACAATAATAAATTAATATTACTACACGCTTGTCGATAAAGAAATATCTTGAAAAATATAGAGAGGGAGAAAAAAGTAATTTTTCAAATCAAGTACTTTTCATCAATTTGATTGGAACTGCTTTGAAAATTTGTCCGCACCCGAATGCAAATCTAACGTTTGACAGATGTATGTATACATGTACTGAGGTTCAAGGTTACGATGATATCTGTCAAAACATTACACGTATCGCGCATCGCGCCGCGGCCACGCAACAAAAGCGAAGTAGTCGTAGTACTCGTAATAGTCGATCTCGAATAGTTTAGTTTAGACGTTTTAGACACTTAAAGATATAGGTATTAGGTATATGTGCATACTGCATATGCTGCATACCTCAAATCTCTCTATTATTACTATTATTATGATTTATGACATAAATTCTCTCATTCGCCGATTCGCGTTTGCTGAGTTCGCTGAGCTCGCTCGCTCTCCTCTCTTTTCCGCCCTCCTCTTTCCTCACTCATCATATAGTCATCATATCATCACCACTCCTTTCCCCGCCTCTTGGTAAACATTTCGTTAAGGTTAAACTAAAAACTAAACGATTCTACATTATCGCTCACCTCGAAAATCAAAAGGGCTGTATTATGTCTGTGTCTGTGTTATAAGGGGACCAACTTGATTGAAAATCCAATTTAGATGAATTTAATATATCGATAAAAAGAGAGACATGTATCTCATGACTCATTATTTCTCTGGTCGTCAGACACTCGTCATGTGGCAGGTGGCAGGGTGCGCAGGACGCGGCGGACGCGCAGGACGCAGCGCAGGACCACGATAAATTTCCAAAACTGTCAAAGCGAAGGGCATATATAAATATACGCAATGTTACATTTAAATGGATAAAAAGAAAATCGCTGAGCGTTGGCGCGTGTCGATTTTCGAATTGAATATCAATATAGGATATAGGATATATTGTGTAACGTGATTAACGTGATTAACGTGGTGTGGTATGTACTTGATCTCGTCGAGTGTGCCTCACCTCGAGCGCGAGGCTGAGCGAGGCCGAGGCCTCGAGTGGAGGAAACTTTAGGAGCTATCCAGCAAGCGACACAAGCATCGTTTTATCTTTCTTTTTTGGTACTGATTGTGAGTAACAAAGGTAAAATGATACTTGTGTCGTTTGCTGGAAAGCAATGCGCGAAACGCGAATACCGACAGACATCATGACCTAACCTAACCTCGTAAAACGATACCGCGTTGAAAATGAAAATCATCTGGTGATAACAAAAGGGCGTGGGGCGTGGAGCAACGAGAACGTCTACTCCGAATGTTGTCCTGAGCCGGACGTTGAAACGATACACGAATCTAATCAATCTAATGTAGGGATCGTAGGGATCATCACTCAATACTCATCACGCGAATCAGAAGTGTCAGAAGATCGCGCTCGGCCCTCGGTCCTCAGCGCTTGAGTTATACTCACCAACGGCCAACGGTCGACGAGGAGGAGGGAAATTGAGGGAAATTAATTTGCAGGTGACATTTCGTCACTCTCTCTGCAGTCTACACCAGTCTACACTGTCTACAGTGTCTGCGCTGCGGCGCGGCGCACCTGACCGCGCGGCGCGCAATGACTCTGGGAGATGACTCAGGATGACTCGGCAACGGCAACGGCAACAGCCACGAAAGTGACTCTCGCCAGTCTCGCCGCGGACTCTGAAATCTGAATGAATAACTCGAATCTGCTCGAATCGCGCGAATCGAACGCGGGACTGCGGGAGTCGGGGGATGGTCGGGATACGCTCGAGCTCGAGGGCACCCCGGCCCCGGCGTATCCGTAATCTCTCGTTCCTTCGACTTCGCCTCGCATTTGCCCACATTTGCCTGCCTCTTTGATCGCATATCACATCGCATATCTCACAGTCCTCGCCAAGTACTTGTGTGTTATAGTAGCCCGAGTAGCCGTTAGCCGTTATATCCGCCTTTCATCTCATTTCAATCAGCTTGTCGATTGCCCGTCATCGATCAAACGCGCCAGTAAACGAAAAGGAATTATTTTTATTGATCGGTAGGAGGGAGGAGCGCGCGCGGGCGCGCGAGAAAAGAGAGAGAGAGAGAGAGAGAGAGAGACCAAACATCAGGCCTCAGACCGATCAGGATCAGGCGCCACGGCGAAACTGAGCGAAACTTGACGAGCGATCGGCGGCATCGGCGTTTTTTTTAGGATTACGCTCTTATAACATATTTTATACAAATTATATGAAAACCTTGCAGTCTTTTCCTTTTCGTAAGAAACGAGAACGCGATCATATTTGTTGAGCAATTTATTTAGTTCTTCCTTCTCCTGTACCGCGCTATCTTGTCTTGTAATATAGTCTCTCTTGCACAAAATCGAATCGATAATCGATATAGTGGTATTTCTCTCTCTCTCTCTCTCTCTCTCTCTCTCTCTCTTGGAGGGTGCACGCGTTGCGCTCGAAGCGTACTTGCAGCACAAAGACTCGAATTCGACTGTTTGCTATATATAAAAAATAAAAAAATTTTACATTCGGATTATATATATACGCTCGCGCGATTGTTAATAAAAATAGAGCCTCCAACTTTGGTACTAACAACAATGATACGAGACAACGTACAACGGTTTTCTAAGCCGTACGTCTATTATCACATCGATGAGATAGGTCTCGCGTGCCAGGTGCCAGCTAGGTGCCAGGGCCCAGGATTCCTGTTACGATCGTCATCGTCGCGTCGCTCGCCTGTTCGCTCAACTGCCAAATTCAGCAATTCAGTATATACACAGTAATGTTACGTATACATATAACACGGATCACGGATCACATAATTTCATAACTTCATACTATTTTATACATACTCGTGAAAACCTCGAATCAATTACGATTAACTTACAAGAGTGTTTACATTAATATATCCGGCCGTGTTTACGTGTGTTAGATAAATAGGTATAGAATAGTTCCATCCGTTTTGCATTCGCTCGTTTGCCGAGGAATTAATAAAGAACAACACCGAGTTACAAGAAACGTAATAATAATACGCAATTTATTGGCTCTGGAAACAGCGCACAAGCGTAGTATATCCAAAGGGTCTTTGTTTGTGATCGTAACTTAATTAAACGCTACCTAAATGAAATCGCTTGTTGTGTAAATGAGTAATGAATTACGATGAGTAATGACTGATGAATGCGGATCGAGTATAATTAACTAAAATGACTTTTCACGCGACTTTAACATTATATTTATATTATTATAATTGTCAATTATGCACTTTTTTCCAAATAAATTGTCAATGTTATATTTTAAAAATCCATTCAAATTCCCGATCCACGAATTTAATCAGATCAGCCTTAGGTATAACCCGGTCGTCGCTCTTCATCCTTTTTTAAAAAACTATCTATTCGCTCTCTCACCCCCCCCTCCCCCTGCTTTCTCACAAATCGAAAATTAAGAGATCTTCAAAACTGTATACTCTTCTGATATATTCCAAAATGATTTGTACATACGTCAAACGTATTAACCTTAAATCGATGATCGTCCAAGCACGTCGTCCAATGAAGAAGCGTTATTTTTACCATAAAAAATTACATTCCATGTGCATATATATCTTTTCATTGTTTCAATTTCAATCCTGTCTCTATAAATCTGTAATTTTATTCTTACATTATGACAAAGCAGTTTTTTTTTCCCACGCAAAGTTTTACTTTAGAAATATATTTATATGTATCATGTATGTATATAATATGTACGTACATGTCTGTATATCATGCATATGCATATGCTTACACACACACACACACACACACACACATCACAATTCATATTTAAAACTCACACGCAACGTGAAAAAACTAAGGGTCTGTTTTCTCTATCGCTAAACTAGTGTGCAGGCTGTTCAGCGATAAAAAACAGACCCAAAGGAACACGCTCTCCGGTCATACGGTAATATGACGTCGATCTGGGTAAAAACGTCGAGTTCTATCCCTTTATAAAAATCTCTTTAGAAATATTGTAAATGTGATTCAATTATGTCGTAATATACATGTGTAGATAATTATGAAATTAGAATATCGATTGCATATAGAAAGCACACCATTTAACGCGTCACCTCTGAAGCTTTCTCTGATACGTATATATCTGATGATCTGCAATGTTCTTACAAGACGATTTTAGGGCGGTTGTATGTATCGAATCATTTTCCATTACTTTTATTCATTACTTGTATTATTTTCGTCGTCTGCGTATATTATACATCGCATTACTTTACCAACGTGCTACTTTCCACGATACAACGGTGGATTTCTTTGACCAACGGTAATAATGGTAAATGGTAAATGGTAAAAAGATTGTAGAGGACGTGTGTGTGAGTTTTCAACATGAATATTCTGTTTCATGATTTGGATATTTATCAAAGTTACATTATGCTGGTGTACATTATTCGGCAAATAATTTTATTTGTATAAACTCTGCAAGCCCAGCTTACCATCGTCACAAATGCACTTTTAGGTTTATTTTATTCATGTACGAAATTGCTGCTTATATCTGTAGGAGTATAAGAGTGTCGATAAGTTATTTTAAGAAAGATTAGAAAATCTGTATTCCATATCTATGCGATTTCCGTTTATCTCCCGATCGGGGCACATCTTCTTTTTTTTATTTCTTTTTTAGAAAATGACGATTGATATATATTTTATTATACATTGTCTTAAATCGGCGCCACTTATTGCTTGATGTATTTAGTGCAGCAACATTTGGTTTTTCCAGATATACATAATGTAAGGAAAGATATACCGGCTTATTATACTTTCTATCGTCATTTTGACTCGTATTGGCGACTGATTGTGAGATAAACACGTGGTTCGCGAGAGTAATAAACTAACGAGAAAATAGGCCTATCACGCACGCGCGTTTAACAAGCGTGATACCAAATTGTGTATTATAAACGGTAAATGGTAGACAAATAATGTAGACACAGGTTACTTTACCGAAAGTCGAACGCTTTCGTAGTGGTAACCGTCGCGTCGTTATTTCGATTCTACAAGCACAAAATTATTCGTAAATCTTATTTATTTACTTACTCCATACTCTCTTACGTCGAGGTAAGAAACGCTCGCGGATCAGATTATTAGTCGCAAAGTGATTAGTAAGAGGAAAATTTGCTTCGACGACTTGATTTTCTCGCGTATTTCTTTTTCTTTTTCCGTTCGTAATTCGTGTCGCCCGTGCCATAATTCAAGTACAACAAATACAATAAGTAAAATTATATCGTTACAATACGTACAGATTAATCTCATTGGCATGACTGACCCCTCTCGTTTTTCTTTTTCTTTTCTATTTTTTTCTTTTTTGCTTTTTTTCCACGCTAGTTAGGCATATATCAATTAAGGAAAAAGACTTATAAAATTTGTACCACATATTCGTATGAATTGTATGTAAACTGCAGCGCGCGACTCGTAATCCGTATCTCCGCTCCACTCACTCTGCCGCCTGTTTCACTGATGCGATAATCAAACACCCTGGTAGTCTGTGTAGCCAAGTCACATATAGACTACGCTGTGCGATGGCACAATTTTTTATAATACAAGCGCAAAATATTACTAACCATTAGTAGTTTATATAAGTCATATATCAACTGCCAACACGAGTCTGCGAATCGATTGAATCACATATTCTGCCGAAAGCGTACGTCTCCTTTTCATCTGCGAATATATTTGAGCTAGCGAATTTATTGATAGCCTGAAGAGTTATGCGTTATGCGTGTGTTTCGCGTTTGCACATCTCTTTTCATACACATATGCACGCGACAAAGTATGGGGTGTGCACAGTCCTGGTATGTCTATATCCTTTTGTGTGTGTGTGTGTGTGTGTGTAGTATGTATGAATGTGAGCTGCGTGGACGGCGCTACGTACACCACTTTTCGGTCAGTCAACCACTGACAGACTAGTAGTCGACTATCGTCACTCGTACTCGGACACCTGTCCGTGTTCCACTGGGAGTTTTCAGTTCAACGTGCCTAGCTCACGTCAATATATACCGTTGTATAATCTACAAGAGACAATCGGTTTACGTCGCACGTAACCACACAAATCACACGAGCAAAACTTCAATGCTAATCTGGCTTGATTGACTCTAGCGGTCTAGCTAATATTCACGTCAAATTATTTACGTACTTGCATACAAATATGCTAGAGTTTGTCTTGGAATAGAAAGAGATTGTTCGTAGCAGCGACAGCCACCACATTTTCAGATGGATGCCACGCAGTGTGAAGTATTTTCTTATTAAAGTCCAGGCAGTCGACGCTAATCTCATCCTTCTTGCGTTTGCCACCGGTGCATACCTACGCAATCAACATAAGTAACAAACATAAGTAAATATTTCAACTTTAAGTCGGATGACTCTTATGAATAAAGCAAGATCTCGTAAATGTACTAACCTTCCTTGGCTTCAGGAGTGTTTTCGGTTTGGCAATGTCGCGTGCTGCCTCCAAAGTAAGATCGCGTTTGGTCGTACGATCAAATACTCGGAAGAAATTGTTGTACGAGCCCGTCATAATAGCAGAGTCATTACCGCTCCAACAACATTCAAACTTGTCGAAGATACAGTCATTTTCATACAATGAACATAATTTTGATCTCAAGTATTCGTGTACCTGTTGTAACAAAAAGGTTATATTCAGACACGTACTATGTGACACAGTTATACGCGGATGATATATATCTCCTGCGATAAAGTGAGAAATATTTATCGAATGAAAAAGAAGGTTGTTGCAAACTTACAGGATAACATTCGATTGGTTTTGTCTCCATTTGCAAGTCCCACACTTTCACGCTGAGGTAGTCTCTGCTGATCATGTATCTTCCAGAATTACTGAGCTTTACATCGCTTATGCTTGAAATAATTTCTGAGAAAAAACTCCTATTGGTTGGATCTTCAGGCTCCTCGAAGAGCTTACTGTGCTGATCGCAGAGAGCAGCAGATCTCATATCGCAAAGTCTAATAGTTCCTTTGCTACTACTGTACACCAACACGTTGCATTCCGCAGGATGAAATTCTGCCGCAGTTATGACTTCCGTTAACTCTTCCATATTAGTTGGCTTAATGTCTACTATATCTGTATGCTACGGTTAGGAAAATTATATATATATATATATATATATCTGCTAATATTATTGTATATAAGCTTATAAGCTGACAAACTAATATTCTGGAATATTGCAGATAATATCATCCAATGTAAGAAATATTGATTCATGCACGATTCATAAAGAAGAAAGGATACTAAAACTCTGGTCAGTTATCTCAAGGTGCCAAAGATTAATTCTAAGATCATCAGCACTGAGGTATGTCTCTTGATCACTGTTGACACTTATACTGTTTATGTGATAGGTGTGCGCATTGGCAAATATCCTCCTTGGTGATGCCTCTACCATCAACTCCATTGGTTTTATGGTTGGCACCTATGTAACACACGCGGTAACGCACAATCAAATACGCGTATCAAACAAAATTTTGTACACGTTGTACTACTCTTCTCAAAATAGATGACACACGTAAACTTTTATCGTCGCGCGTTTGATAATAATAAGGTAAATCCACAGAATATATATCTAAATAAATCAAGTATACAACCCAGAATATCCCTTACCCTCAAGGCAGTGATGCAGGCAGGATCGCGTATCGTGCCATTCTCCTCTTTCGTATTATACCCCTCCACTCTTTTATCTCTCTCACTAACTTTCCACAACTTGATTGTTTTATCGTTCGTGGAGAGTAAAAAGTGAGCAGGGTTCTTTCTTTTTAGCCACCTAATTTTATTAATTTTTTCTTCTATCTCTAGTGATTTTAGGTAATCGAACTCAGGTTCGTGGCTCTGGAAAGTGCTATACACATTGTATTCGCCTCTTCGTGGTATACTGTTTTTACTCTGTGCAAACAATGTTTTATCATTTTCATAATTTATTACTTTAATAACACGGGTATCTTAACGTTAATACTAGTTGATAGATTCAGTTGTAACAATCCAAGTATCACGCTTGAAAGTTTATAACTTATAACCATCTACATCTATAATCTTATAATGCTCGTCTAAGCAATCTTGATCAATGTCCATCGTGTAAGCTCAAACGGCTTACATCTTTAATAGATTCAGTGAAGAGCCGTTTGGCCCAATAGAAGATCAGACAGATACCAGATTATTAAATGTTACATAAGCCTTTGTGTGTGTAAAGATGGTAGAAACACAGTCAGATCTCTAACATTGACGCGCGCACGGCCGCGTCGCACGATATCGCGCGAATGCGTCTTACAAAATAACAAAATAGAAAGTCTTGTAAATATGTAAATTGTATTTTCTTCTTCTATACATCAAACGTCATCGATGGAATGCATCAGAGACTCTAACATAACGCTCCAAATATATAATTTACTCGCGTAAGATGCGTATCGTCACGTATCGTTATACCTGTATATCATAGGATGTATTAACTCGTCACAAGGTAGATTATGCAAGATATAATTATGCACACCATGTTGAAAACATTAATATACGTAAGAGTGACAATCGGATTGTTTGGCTAATCATGTTTTAAACAGAAAGCGTTTGTTTAATTGAAAGTCCATCTTTTAAATCGTATAATTGCAACTGCACTTACAATGGGGTCTCTTTGAAAAATGACAACGCGTCCACCCTTGTCTCCTGTCGCGAGGAGATCGCCATCGTGATTAAATTCAACGCATGAGATTATGTCAGCTGCAAAAAGAAAAAAAAACTTAACACTCGCATTTATTATACAAATATAATTTTGTACAGTATATGACAAAACTTGTGAAAGAATCTTTTGACGTGAGTTAAGAATACATTAATTATATATACATATAATGTAATGCAAACTAAAAGAATGAATTTGTGTGCGCTACGTGAGATAAATTTTGAATCAGAATCTCGATACATGTGCAAAGCCGTGATTCGCGACTAGTTGTTTGTTTTATTTTGGTATTCGTAAACTGATAAGATAAAAGACAAGATGTGTTTCTCTCTCTCTCTCTCTCTCTCTCTGGAGCAATGGTAACACAGGTGAAACTTGCCTTCCGTAACGTCATCTTCTAAGGTCCCCTTCACTTGTGAGAAGCACCATTGTATGTCACCATTGCCTGTAATATAATATCATATAATAGTGATTTTAAAACAAAATATCTCTTTCCCGTTGCTCATTTGTCTCATTGTCAGATTGACATCATAACTTGGCGCGTGCGCGAATGATATAAGTATATAAGTAATAAAAATTACTTTGGAATAATCGATCACCTTTTTTGTCTTAATCAGAGAAATCAGAGCGTTTTATAGTCTTTGTCAATAGCAACTTTCCAGACATAGTCATAACAGATAAACGAAAAGAAATGGAGGTGGATTATGGAATGCATGTTGCACAATATACATTTATATATAATTCTTGATTTTATTCAGTAAGATCCGCGTAAGTTTAAGAAAAAATTTAAGAATCAAATGCCTGCATACAGAGAACAAGAGCCATACATGTGGAATGTGTAAACATTCGATTTATACAATCTGTATAAAGAAGCCCAGAGTAACACAAGTGACGCAATTTGTTTAGAAATAGTAATTTATGTAGAAACAACTTGGATGTCTCTCCCTGATGTAGCATACAGAGTTGCACTTCCAATACGGAAATTAGATATCTCCATACAATGGCAGGGAATGGAGAAAGGTAATTTGTTATTTCGCAAAGCTTTGGATCAAATAGAAAAAAATTATGTATACAAAGTAAGGCAGCATGAAAAAGGAGAGGGAGAGGGGGGAGAGAGAGAGAAAGAAAGAGAAGCTGGGGTTCGCGCACATCAAGTTGAGAGGAGTAAATGATGGCCATCCCTAGGGTACTACTGCTATGCACCTGCGGCATGGGGTATGGAGCAAAAGAAAATGCATGCAGTAACGCCAGTAACGCTTCCCAATTTGATTCGCCGATGGCATTCCTCAAAATCTGACAAAAAGTGACAAAAGTTTTGCTGCGTTACTTTGAACTGAAAAGCAGACAAGAGTAAGAAGAGTGTGTCTATAATCAAGAGAGCGAGTAAAGAAATCATCTCTGTTGGAAAATAGTCGCGTGTGTCTTGTTGGAGTCACTTCAGTCACTTGAAAAACACCGTACAAGCGGTAGAAGACGGACTGTAAGCGATAGAGCGAAGAGGGGACACGGTGAAGATGGCCGGCGCGCAAAGTCCTCCTGCGACCTGCGAAGGTCGCGCGAGAATTGATACGATTGCGGATTGCGGAGGGTGAGCGGAACAGATGAGGGGAAGAGAGGTAAAAGTGAGCCTACTTGAAGTTTCGGCGTAATCCATCGTGTTTCTAGGCCGCCGCCGTTGCCGCCGCCGCCGCCACCGCCGCCGCCGCCGCCGTCGCCGCCGTTGCCGCTGCCGCCGCCGTCGCCACCGCTGTTGTCGCCGTCGCCGGCGACGGGCACATAGGTATCTGCCCCCCCCCCCCCCCACGCACCAGGAAGAATCCGGAGTGCGGGCGCGAAAGATGCGCTATTACGCGAGGAGAGACGTTCAGACCGAGAGGACTCGCGTCGCGATTATACCCGCGTCCCTAATATCTGGGTCAAGGTTCGCCTCACCGCGGCGCGGGCGAAGGCGAGGAGGCGAGGAGGCGAGGAGACGAGCTGCACAGCAGGAAGCAGGAGCAGGAGCAGGAGCAGCGCGAAACGTCGTAGCCGTCGCTGGCGCGTCGTTGGCGGCGCGCGGGCACGTATATGCGCCGGCTTATTAAGAGCCACGGTAGTTGGAGCACTACTTACCGGACCATCATCTCGACACGACACACGAGGGGCAATACACGCAAGCGGAGAGCGGGGAGCGTTCACGCGCTAGTTTACTCCCGATTTACGGAATCCAAGATCCAACGGCGAGCGGCGAACCGCGCGAGAGCGTACGCGCGCGCTCACTTCTCGGACAGGCGCGGGCGCGTGCGAGCCACCACACGACCACACCACACCACCACACGACCACACCACACCACGACACGCCACACCACACCACGCCACGCCACGCCACGCCGGCGACCACTCGCACTCGACCAGGCGACTGCAGGCGACGAGATAGTTCGCTACTCGCTACTCGCTACGCGAGAAACACGCGACTGATCCAGGCCGTGCGCGCCACCGATCCTCTGTCACATATTTTCGGCCAAGCACCGTGCCATAAAGCGCTCTCTCTCTCTCGAGTCTCGACGTAACGCGCGGCTGCTCTCAATGGCGGAAGTTCACAGGCGCATAACCGCACACTGCACAACGCGACTATGGCGTGACGTCACTGCGCAGTCAGAGCCACAGCCAACTGAGCCAACACTGCCAACAGCCAAGCCAGGTCTCGCGTCTCGCTGCGTCCTGCGTCTCGCTACTCGCGCCTCGCGCGCGCGCTACCTCCGCTCCGCGCGGTAACCACCATCTTACAGTTACACGCGGTGGCGGCGGAGTCTGACGAGAACTGACGAGGATCGACGAGGATCGACGAGGATAGCCGAGAAGCCGCGAATCTACGCTAACGCGGCAAGGCCGGCAAGGCGGCAACTTTGAGTCGAGTTTGAGTTTGAGTTTGAGTTTGAGGACGAGCCAGGCGCGTTACTCTGGTATCTTGTAATTGCATCGGAGATGCAATTCTTCTTCTCTTCCCCTTTTCTCTTCCAATAGTTTCCAATACACAATTATCGAACGATCGGCCAACGCTAACGGTATATTTGTAGAAGACCGCGAACCTGCGAGAATTACATCTTGATACAAAAAAAACGCTACGGTACCATGGCCAGCACGCGCATCTCATTAGAGACCCCTCTGACTCTTTGCATTCGCAAAAAAGAACGAAACGAGAGTCGAGCTATAATCTATCGGCTATCGTACACTTGTACATACACAGTACTACACAGTCGTTGTTTCGTTGCTTAATTTAGGCTTTTAGACAGCTCTGCCTCTCGAGAAAAAGACAGTTATTCCTTTTCGTCTATAGTCTATAGTCTATATCAAATTTAATAACGCGTGCAGTAATAACAAAAGAGCATTGCTCACATTGACTTTTACGTTTACATTTACGTTAAAGACAGTAAAAATGTGTTTGCTATCTTGGAAAGTTATTTTTTCTTTTTTCCCCAAAAAAGTTTCGATATCTTTGACCAAAAATTGTTTTACATTCGATGCTTTTTCGATCGTACATAGGTACTTAATAAATTGTGATCGGCCAAGAGGTGAGTGGCTCCAAACATGGCTCTTAATCGCGAGCGACCTGTCTGCGTAACAACATATAGCTGCGAAATCCCGCGAAAACAGAGAGATCACTTGGCAAAAGCGTGTTACGTGGATCGAGTACGACCTAGCGCACGGCATCAGCTATAATAGCTGTGCCAGGGCATACCCGCGACCCGCGACCCACGACGCGACGCGACTCGACGCGGATATATGTTTGCCGTGATATTTGTTAGTACACTGCTATTCCAAGGAGAGAGAGATCATCTCACGACCCAAGAAGAAATTCTGCATCGTCGCGCTTCGTCGAGGTATAAAGAGATATAATATAAGAGCTTTCGCTCCTCGATGTTGTAGAATTTACCCTAAGAGCTCCGTTAATTTGTCATGTAACTCCTCGAGAGAAGAAAACAGAGGCGACGTCCTACTCCCTCGCGAGTGCGCCAAGGTCCCGGATCCAAAGGCACGGATTTCCGACTGATCCATTTTCCAAAATCCGAAATTAGCCCGAAATTAGCTAATCATCCTTTGCGATTAATCCTCCGCAGAATTAATCCAGAGAGTGGTCGAAAGCTCACCGCTCACCGCTCGACTAATCGACGCGACGACTCAATTCGGACAACTTGACTTTTCACGGACAGAAAGAGACGAGACGCGACGCTCGAGACTATCTCAAAGTGGTACCAAGTACGTGAAGCTAGGACGAGCCACGAGCCACGAAGCTCGCTTTGCCAAACGTATTAGAGTCACTACGTTAATACGTTTGTACTAACGAGATTGCATCTCCACTAAAATTTCAACACCCGCGTACCGCGATAACAAATCTCTGATGTCTAAAACAATGTAATTCGTAAAGATTCCAAGTATTTGGACACGACGTGTAAGGACAGACGCTTCCATACTTTCCGTGCGCTCTCAAGAATGTATTGTATACATATAAGTGATCTGTGAGTTGCGAGTGAATTGCACGCCAGTCATCTCGGTTCGGTACTCACGGAAGTAAATGTGGTCGGCGCAAACGGCCGCGGCGTTCGCGTCCTTCTCTTCCTTCCGCTTGTTACGCACCACGTAACGAACCATATTTTCGTTCGAATAGACAACGACAGCGACAGCGCTTCTTCCAACACGCACACGATCCTAGCGAATAACACATCCTCGCGTGGCTCGCGTATCAACGGCAACCTTACCTTACCTTACCTTACCTTGACGAGTTTACCTCGTCGCAACGCGACAGCCGCGACACCCGAGTTTTTCCCGCACACAATGAATTTCTAACGAATTGTGAACAATTTCGAAATCTTTGCTCCTTCTCGCGCGCAATGTCACTTGTCCCGGGGCAAGTGTTTACGCCGCCAAATATCAAAGTTTTATCGCTTCTTTTATTAACGTAAAAAAAGATTTCGTAAAAAGACATATACATATAAGTATATCAGGCACGTACGCCGCGTGCACGGCAAATGATTTGTGAAACGAAAGCTGATAAAAGCCGTGCAGTAACAAGCCAGTAACGAAGGGAGAAAAAGAGGAGAAGGGAGAATTAAGAATAAATTACATTCTTAAATCGAATAGATACAATCTGTTCAATAGTTAAATTGAAGAAGGATGTTGGGTACTTGCTGTACATACATACGTAAGCGATCGATTTTAAATTTTCTATATACGCATAAAGTATAACGACGTGCGGTTCTTCGGGAGGACGAATTGTCTTTGTAGTGAAAAAAAGAGAAAGCTCCAAATTATCTTGAAGCAAGCATATATAGATTAGACATGTAATAAAATCCCATTATTATTTAATGTTGAAAAACCTTGATGGATGTGTGCAGGGATATGTGACAGGAATGTAATACAGGTTCGCTCGAGTAAAAGCCAACTCGACTCGAAGGGAGTCGAGAAAAGCTAGGACGCTGAATTCGTTCGATTAAAGCGCAATGTAATTTCTCTGATAAAGAAATCAAGTAGCGGAAGAACGCTCCGAACTGTGAATATTGTGCGATAGATACAACAATTTCTTACGTACGCATTTTTAACGCGTTTACGCGCGATAGACAAACAATTAAGTTTCTTATGTGCGCAGCTCATCTCAAAGTGCTACTCTGGATTATCGTAACTTGCCACAAAGTAGCCGACAATTCTTGTTTCGATCGCTTCGTCGAGTCTATATACTGATTAAAATTCTGGAATAAGATCAAAATCACCATATCGTGAATTTTGCAAATGGGATTTCCCGTTGAGAAATTTCAAAATTCTAAGTACATATTTCATTCTATTATAGTATACGTTTATTTTACGTTTATCCGTTAGGCGCGACACGGGCGCCGGCGTGCCGCGCGCCGTCTCGAATTTCTCGAAACGGCGCAACTGGCGTAAGCAGAGCGCTTACACACGTGGATAGGCGCGAGGAAAGACCAGAGTTTAAAAGTTTGTCGCGTCGCTTCGCGTCCGCGCGAAATATACGTGCCACGCGCTTCAAGTTGAAACTATAAGTAAACATCGAGTACTTCATTTCGTATTGTACAGCGGTACGCGTATTATACAATACGACGCGACACCTACGCGTCCTGTACCCCGTACGCCCTATACCGACGCGCGCGACATACGACACCGATGACGATTCAACAAATTTTACCCGTCAAAATTAGAAAGGAGATATTCCATCGATGGAAAGGGAAGGAACGATATTCCTTCCTAACGAATAACACGTCTTGGTATTTCAGTTAATTTAAGTCAATCAGAAAAAAATTAGAGTTTTGCGCGTTTCAAGAAACGTACGTCTGAAGAGACGGAGACGACAACTATATAGGGGCAGACCGGGCAGACCGGGCAGACTAATACTCATTGTCAGTACTCACCGGCACGTTTGTTGACGGCGGTGTTGATGATAGAACCGAGTTTCGTGAGGCTGGACTGCCTCATGATGTTGGAGGGACTCTTCATCCGTTTGGACGGTGGTACCGGAAGCGGGGCGGTCTTGGCCCGTGCCAGGATGGCACCGCCGTTCCGGCAGTTGCCGATTGGATTCGAGCCGGGGGACCGCTGGGGCGGAGCCCCCCATAGACCCACCACCCCGGCGTGACGCGTGGTGACACCTCGCTAACCTCCTCAGCTTCCTGCCAGCTGTTATCTTCGCGGTCAGCGTCAGCCTTAGCTTCGTCCACTTTTGTCGCTTCGTCGCTGCTGGAAAACGAAATCTGTATGTATGTGTGTGTGTGTGTGTGGGGGCAGTGTCTCTTGTCTCTACGTTCCCTTTCTCTAAATCTAAAGTCTAGTCGGTTCGGGCGATCGATCGTCAGGCGACTCAGGCGATTCCTTCCCGTCTCTCGGGGTTTTTTTCCTCTCTTATCGTGTTCCCTCTTTATTCACGTTTTAGGTTTTACGTTTCAGATCTCACTCGATTTTTATCGCGTATCGTGCTTTAATCGCGACTGATTTGCAAGACCGTAAAATCGATATCCATCTTCCCACACACATTGCACACTTTCCTAAACCTAAACCTAAACAACGACTCGCTGTGACTCGCTTGTGGCAAGCTGTTTTACAAGCTGTTTAACCGTACTCCGCACGATTATACGTTTCATAAATGCGTGCTTGATAAAAGCCTGTTGTATAAACATTCAAGTATTCGTGTAATGCTTTTAAACGCGTCAATATCTCGTGTAGGACATTAATGAGACACGATCCAGACACGTTACAGACAAAACCTTGGTTGGTTGTGTGTTATCGAATAATCCAGTAATCCAGCGTACGGATAAGTAAGGCGTGATGGACCTTGGGTCAAGTCTGAGAACTGAAGAGCCACATGCGAGTCGCAACTGTCGCAAGTGCGAACTGCGAGTAATGCGAGACGCACACATACTCGCGAGTGCTTATTTAATCGCGACTCATTTAATTCGACACATTGCATCGCGACTACGTAGAGTACCTCGTAGAGACGTAGCTATAATAATAAGAACGCTCGTTCATTTATTCTCGCTCAAAGATCGCTTCGTCTTTATCTGAAACTTATATATTTTACACGTCACCGTCGCATAAAGATTTCGAAAGCTATATGTAACTCTGTAACTTGATAATATCAAAAAAATATCAAAAAATGTGGCACGCGCGACATACACTTCGACGTGCGCCAATCGCGTTGCAAACATACATGTTGCGGTCAATTTCGCGCGAGATATTTCGCGATTATTGTTCTTACGTTTAATGAGATACGTCTCGATATCTTGCAATCACGTTGAACGTCGACAAGTGATAAATAACGATAATGAAAAGGGAATGATTATCCAGGTCGTATATATATAGGTACATATGTACATACAGTAAGTATATATTATTTACGAAAAATCCAGGCGCCACAATGTTAAATTGGTGTAAGTCCTGTAAGTTAATGACTCGTGAGAGTTTGCCATCGGCCAAAACTCTTTTCGTACCCGAATCCCGAATAACGTGCAGCTGTATCCTAATGGAAATAAGAAATAACAAATAACAAATGGAATAATCGCGAATCGCGATGTTAAAACTGACTGGAAATACTGAAAAATTAATATTGTTTCATAATTACCTAAATCTAAATTATAGCTGATATATAGGTACATATAGTGCAAAAGTAAAACGCCATTTGTGAGAAGAGACAAGGCTGGATGTTTAACGCTAAATCTCTACTACAACTGCGAATCTCTTACTTAACGATTCAAATTGTAAGGTCACTATATATACTATATGAGCTAATTTGCGAACGGATCATACTCGCGCGGCACGCTCCATATCGTCATTCGTCATTTGAGCAATGGATAGAAATAGAGATTATCGCGACGATTATCCTTGTAAGAGAAAGGAAGCTCGAATAATCTGATTAAATTAAAGTAAATTTCGGCGCAATCAGTCGAATAATTTACCTTATTCTACTTTTCACTCTTCTGCGGATTTTGGTATTGAAAATATTGAAATATATATTTCTTAAATATGAATTTAGTAACCTTAAAATATTCTTAGTCCCAAATTTACTGAAGAAATTTCGGCGTTTAGCTCGAAAAAATAATCCGACAGATCTGACATCAGATCCGTCGGACGGGTCAAGTACGACCAACGACCACAGAGTCAACTTAATATGTATAATGATGAGCTATTATATATTAAAACAAATTAGATATTTGTTAAGGTTAACAAAGTCCACGCGACTATGGATCTCTGATTCACGATATTCACGGCGAAAAAAAGGGATATAATCTCGTAGACGGATGAATTAGTTTGCCTTGCCGAGCCGAGCCGAGCCGACGCGACGCGAAGACTGGAATCGTTGGCGCCGGGCCAGAGAATTTTCCGGCTGGATCTTATGCCCAAAAATATCTTTCATTCGCGTACATTTCCAGCGAGTAATCGCACGCACGCGCGTGCGCGCCGTAAAAATTTGTGTCTTACTGAAATGATGATAATCCGAGAAGATGAAATAGCCAATAGGGAATAAAGGGAAAAAGAGTCGCGCGAAAAAGCAGGTATGTTGTAGGCAGGCAGGCAAGCAGAGGTGAAATCGCCGCTAAGCAAATACCATTGGTTCCGATAGAAAAAAAAAAATTATATTAAGAAATAACTGCTGCATCGGCATCGCGTGTGTAGCCGGTAGCGTGTAAGAATTAGGAAACAAGCTTGTGTTTGCACAAAAAAAGAGGCAACGCCGCATCTCTATGATCTTTTTTACGTCTGCGAGGGTTATTATATCAATTATTGTATAATTGTGTCATGTACTTTTTCAAATTATAATCCATCCCATATCTCGTAAAAGCTGCGTCAACTGTCGCCACTGCGTCAACACTGTCACCACAGGCGTAAGCTTTCTCCGACAACTCCGTCGTAGCTCGTATATTCGAGGCTTGCCAGCAATTTTCATTTATTAAAATAAAACTACCCATTCTACATCGCGTTTTTAATTTTCATTCCTATAATATATCGCCATCAGCATCAATTATCCTAAAAGTTTCCTACATTATTATTAGTTTTGTGTGAAGCGCGCAGGACCGAAACATTATAGATATTATACGATAGGATGAAAATATATTTCAGCCAAATCTGACCAAATCGTTACAAATTAATGTACCGATGCAGTGATATTATTATAAATAATCACGGGAATCATATGCGATATGTTATGGCATCGATGAAAAACGAAAAAATTTTTACGATAAATTTTACGGGATTGAGAAATATTAAAGAAATATTGGAAATCGAGATTATATTGGAAAAAGAAGTAAATTTACATACATATCAATAATAGTAGGCTAATGTTGATGATGTCGAGGAAAGCGTTAAAAAAGCTTACAATTAGGTAGTAGGTCATATCGATGAACCCCTATAACCGCCTGCTGCTTTTGTAAGACTTCGCAGTTGCAGCTTTACTTTATTCACCCGAAATATTGTACATAAAGAGAAAAATGAATTTATGAGAAATGCGACGAATCCATAAACGAGAGTCACGATATTTCGCCAATACCGTATCTCGGCGTAGCGTAAGGTGCAGGCCGCGTAGGATAATAATTTCAAAGCGGAATGAAAGCAGAACTCGACAGAGACGCTTCCTCAAACTATAGAGACATATAGAGACAAGAAGAGCAAAGAGAGAAAAAGATAGTCGCGGATATCTCTCGATAAATATCCTTTTCGCTTCCTTTGGCTATAAGTGCAAAATATGTGTTTTGTCGAGTAAACGTAATCGCGTTAGAAAATTCCATATAAATGTGCAATGCAATTCGCATTTATTATAATTATCTTACAAATAAAATGTCGCTTCATCATTGCCCTAAAAACATGATCGAACACGCACGCACGCACGCACACGCACACACACACACAAAATAGCATTACACGTATCGTCGAGCAAAAGAGAGAGAGAGAGAGAGCTCCATCCATCAGCGTTAGAAAGTACGTCGCGTTAACATTAATAGCCTATTAAAAATGTCCATCGGGATGCCGTTAATAGGTGACGCTCATCAGAAAATATAACGTAGCAACGCAAATAGCCTATCCTAGCTATCGTACATTGAAATAATTGGCTCTGAAAGCGAACGATCCTGAGAATCCTTCGCACGTCGCCGTCGATGGAGCGCTGATCCTTCTGGGGAGCCCGCACCGAAGTAATCGCTGTTTGCAAGCACCTGCGCTCTTTCTTGCAACTATACCTGCCGCTCGGATGGGTATTATAATATAAGGATGGCTTTTATTTTTCGGCTAATATCGCGGCTAATATCCTACGTACATATTAGATGCACCTGCAACGCTGCAACGTCGTCGACAGACGAACCGACCCGACGCGACGCGACGCGACGTGACCGCGACGCGACGCCGACGTAGTCACTCTACGTGATACCGTTGACCTAAATAGTTGAGATAGTCGATAGCACTTGGACTAGCAATGTCCCGCTCTTTCTTTTATACCGAATTGCTCGTTTAAAGTTCATATCTTCCAGGAGGCATGTACTTGCCGACGAATTTAGAGCAAGAAGCGTATCATATTATGTAATAAAAGAGCTATGTATTTCAAGGCACGAGCCATCGTGCACAGCTCTGTACATAGAGCTATACAGTGATAAGGTTTCAACGCTATCAACCAACTAATTGTGACGGAATATATTAATTGTCGTTTAACAATTATTGTACTTTGCGCGGATAATATGGTAATACAATGGATATGTAATAATACCATCGTTATTCTCTCTCATAGGTCACAGGTCCTAACGCGCCGCGCCACAGTCCGCGCGTCAGGAGATTTATAAACGCCATGTCAGCCATGTGATGTCCACCTCTGATGATTTGAGCGTCCTTGCGGAAGGTGGTCCGGTCCGTCTATATCTTTTGTCTGATCTGACTATCTATCTATATATATGTATATCTGTTAGTAGCGTAGTACTTCGCCAGCTCGCCTTCGAGAAGAGAAGGAAGATACGTATGGGTTAAAGGACGGTTAAAGAGGAGAGAAAGACAGAGAGGATTCTTGCGGATCGATAGCTCGTGGCTTTATTGACTTGAGAAACCGCGTGCTAAAGAAGCACATGCAGTGGTGTTAAAGGTTTGAAATCTTTGTCGCCGATCGTTGCATCTTTCGGTAGTCTCGGTCATCGCGCGTCGCCATCGAGAGGGATAACGCGATCGCCGTCTTCGAGCGTTCGAGCTCTCCGCCGCGCACCGGTAATGAGAAATTGCTCGAATTTTTGTGTCTGTCGTCATTAGTGACTCTCTGACTAACCTTCTAACTTTTTCTCTTCAAGAAGCAGAATAATATTATAATATAATAAAAGATGAAAAAATAACGTAGCGGCGTAGCGGAACACGCGCGCACAGATATTTATTCATTTTTTGTAATTGATTAATTGTAACGCGCTCGAGAAAAGATAGGTATAAGCTCGATATAGAAGAATTTGTTAAGGTGATTGAAAATTTATTTGTTCGACGATACGAGATTCTAACGAATAGTTTTCCGAATAGTTTAGTTAACATAAAGGACTTTCATTTAAATGTATGCGTTACATCATCGCCACCATTTTTTCTCGTATAATTAGCTCTCCAAACTCTGACAAAACACTGGAAATAAAAAGTGGAAAACGTAATCTGTATAATGGCGGATACATATCATAACATATGTATTCTGAAATTATCTCTAAAATGATAATTTTTAAGTTTGACTAACGCACGCACGCACACACACACACACATACACATATAATAGTCAAAGTCAGGTAGGTACATAAAGCGAACGTTCAACAACGAATTAATGGCGGGGCAAATAGCGCAATTGCTCCCCATTGCACATTACCCGAACACAAACTAGCCAAGATATGCGTATTGACTTCTATTGAGCGATCTACCGCTGGCGGAACGAGAAATGGCAGTATCAAAAGATGAATTTCAATTATTATTTAATTATTTAATCGAAACGACTCTCTCCATTATTTCGAGCTTGCAGATGACACAATCGAGACTCATCGAGACGCGCTATTTTCGACAACACTGCACGAAACGAGATTCACATTTACCGAATCTGCAAACGTTGATCGTAATTCGTCATAATTATTCAGATTTTGTGGTGAGAAAAATTCTCAATCTAATGGTCAAATATGCAAAACAGTTTCAATAATGATATGGTCACACGGCCGCCTACGCACTTAAATCTAAACTAAAATAGTAAAATATCTATTTGACGATCGCGAGATTTTGGTGGCTTTTTCGATGAGTTTCGATTGAGATTTCACTGAGTGTGAGACATCGACTTGAAACTTATTTGCATTATTGTCCTGGTACTAAAGTAACCGCATATATTAAATCGGTTTCGGTCGCGGAGCAATTCAACGAAATTAAGCTGCCGAATCAACTGTAAAAGCTATTTGAGAGGTACATATTCCACGTGAACATTCGGACGTCGCAAGTGGTGAAAGGAAACCAAGACCAAGTTTATGAGAAGAATACTAATCAATTACGTTACATTGACGCAAGCGAGAACAGTTTCGAAATCGGGATCAAGCGATACTTTTATGTGCGTGTATGTGTCAATGATATAAAATAATAAATATAAAGAATTATTTTTCTTTGATAAGATTTTAACTATCTCTACAAATCGCCAATTATCGCCAATCGATTGCATGTCGATTATGATTATACAAGGATATAGTGCATCAGCAGCCTTTCCTCCGTTCAATCAGGTGGTATTCTATAACACCTGTTGATTTTTATCACAGTCAGTCACGTACAGTTTCTTCATAATTACGTCAAGATACAAGTATTTATGGACGTAATAATAGTAACTCGTACATATATAATAGTGAGATTATTCGTCGCAAATTCAAATAAAATTGTAATAATTAAAATTTAATAGACTCATTTTCAATAGCGACATATTGAAATAAAGCTCCTTTGACGGGACTATCTGTATGTTGCACCGTGCAACGTACCAACGATACCACAATGCATGATCGGTTTTTTTAACGTGAAACAACTTAATTGCAGACTTATTGTTAGATCGTGCCAAAACGAAAACTCGAATTGTTTGAAAACTTGGCTCATTTGCGCGCGTATTATATATATATATGGAAGGGTGAAAACTATAGTGGTGTAAGTCAAATTTTTCTAAAACATTTTCTCGTGTGCATAGATGCAATCTGTACAATATATAAATTGCATCTATGCACACGAGAAAATATTTTTAAAAATTTGACTTACACCACTATGGTTTTTACTCGTCCATATATTATATATAAAACATAAATTCGCTGGTCAAAAAGCGTAAATAAGAGAGCCTGAAAGAGTGGGCCAAGGTGAGCACCGGTTACATTCGGAATTCAATTCACATCGGTATTATAGTAGGTATCTCGCCTCGCGACGTGTGGGAGGAGGGGAAAATGTTCGCGGGCCCTGAAGAGCCCGGGGCCTGGGATGCTCAGGGTGAGAGCGAGTTGCGCGTGGAAGACCTTGCTCGCGGCTAATAAGCAAATTATTTGACAATGACGATTTATTATTAAAAAAATTTGTGGTAACGATAATACATATTTTAGGGCTCAGTCCAATGAGAGGAATAAGGAATAGGATAAAGGAATAAGGAATAAGGCATGTTGCATCTCACTTTAATGTACGTGTACTGAAGTGAGATGCGACATTCCCTTATTCCTTATTCCTTTATCTTATTCCTTATTTTTGTCATTGTGACTGAGCCCTTAAACTCCGAGGACACAGGCAGATGCATACTCTTGACATTATGCGAGATCGTTATTAGGGTACGTGTTTCGGAGAGAGAGCTACACCGTGTCGTACTTTTGCTTTCATCTCCGTACGAACATCACTCTCGCGAGCCGCGCAGAGAACGTTGGTTTAAATGTTTAAAACAAAATTCGCATTGGCAGCAATAATGACGGCGTCGATCAGCCTTGAGACGATGAAATTAATAATCGCGCGATACGTATATTCATTTCTTTTCTCTCTTAAATGAAAAACAAATCAATGAAACATCTCATATCTGTACAACATTACGACCGGGCGATTGCTCCGAATCTAATTGCTCCTTTCGATAAAGTTTTTATTATCGTTGTCTAACGACAACGTGTAACAACGTGAAAATTTTTCGCCATGTTCCTCAAACAAAATTTGCAAACTGCAAATCATTTTTTATGTATTCATTCGAGCGTCAATCTGCCAAGTTTGACTATATAAGCCGCTGATCGAGCCGCTGAACGATCAGAACCTTCGTTGCGCAATCGTCAAACATGTGCGCGATAAACGCGGAGAGAATATATCGTGTTTAGATTATCAAAGCCCGGAATTGAAAACAGGTGCGACCTTTAATGTAAGGTAAGCGCGCGTACATGCGGGAAGATGTGAAGGAGGAAGTTACGGCTAGTAGTCGATGTAGTATTTTCTACACTGATATTGTCGTTCTACGCCACAGAATCAGCGAAACATTTGCACGAAATCTCAATTGACAGAGCGCAAGAATAGTGCTTCCCCTCCCCTTCCCTCCCCCCCCCCTCTCTCTCTCTCTCTTGGTTTTTCAAAGAGATAATTGCAATTGTACGATATATCACATTTCGATTCGATTCGACGCCTTCAACGAAAGATTCGAATAACTATTTTTACGTCAGATGTCAGAGTGAACCCCCCCTCCCTCCTCTTCTTACTGCAAAGGTTTAAAATTAATTCCAAATCAATCGTCTAGCATACTGCCCTAGTTGCAACGGACAATGGTACTAGAATATCATACAATCGGTAACGTTGCCGTTATCCTCCGTAAAATCAGGCATGGCAGCAAACGCGACAAATAGACTTAAATTTTAGTCGCTGGATGCCTAATTACAAATTTACAATTACCATTTCGCAGCGATCCGAAATTCTGTAGCACGACGTGATCCGCGAGATCGATAGATAATTAATTAGGCGTTAACGCAATTGACGACGCATTAATGGGATGCAACTTGCTTTTGCGTTAAACCGCGCAAGTAAAGCAAAAAACGCCCCCCTCCCTCTCTCTCTCTCTCTCTCTCTCTCTCTCTCTCTCTCTCTCTCTCTCTCTCTCTCTCTGTCATCAATTTTCTTTACACAAATTAATTTTTGCTTTACTTGTGTCGCATAAATTTCGTCTTTTATATAACAGTTGACGCGAACGCTATAATTAAATTCCATCCGCACAGTAATACATCTAGTATCTACATAGATTTAAGTAGATGGATAGGACTTTAAGCAAGGAGGATAGGTCGAGCGATATCAACGTTTATACAGTAATATGAGAGAAGCCCCGACCCGAAATATATTTTTGGCCAAATCAATGAACTGTGCCTGTGTCTGTAAATGAAATAATCATTTAGCCTCATCAACGTGACAATCGACTTGCGCTAGTTGATCAAGTCAAGTGACTTAACGTACAATCACAGGCATTTTTGCTTGATGTATGTACATGCGGTTGGTGCTACGCCACGCCGGCCGCGACGATCGTGTATGTGTTATCGCGATATTACCATTGACCGTTGTCCGTTTCTCCACCTGCGCGGCGCGGCGCGGCGCGACGCAAGGCTCAAGGATGTGAAGGATGTCTTCGGCTCGAGCAAACGACGACGGACGACCGACCGCGACGAAGGCGTAACCGGAAGGGCTTATTTGCCAATAGCGGCCAATAGATGTTGGCGACCCAGTGTGACCCTCAACGATCAACCACCGTTTCGACATAACGAGATTTGTATTTGTACTTAAAAACGTGCGTATTGTGCGGAACGTACGTGTACGTAATGTACGTACAATAATCTATATACATATTATATTACGTATCTATTGTATACGTAGTACGCTCGCGCCCGTCTTCTCATCGACTTGGACACAGGACAAGCTGTTGGAAAAATTTAAGTCGACTGCAAACTGCAATGGGGTCTCGGTCCTGCAGGGGAACTCTGTATACGATCAGTGTTTCGGGTTCGAATGCAGCAGGTGCAAAGTAAAAGCGTACCGTACGATGCAGGGCAATGCGAGAGCTCGGATCTAGGCTCAGGCTAATGTTTTCGCGCCAATCCTCGTCATTTTGACGCACGCACGTGCGTGCCGAGGCCGAGATGCAGGTGTCACCGACACTCGACATTTAATCGTGCTACTTTCATAATTAAAAACTAATTAAATCGCAAACTTTGCAAACTTTTTTGAGAGCGACCAAAGTAACGTATCACAATTACAATTCGTCCCTCTCACCCTCTCGTGAGTCAATGCTAAAAAATACCAAGGTTATACAACTGTCGATTTATATTTATTTAAAAAGAGAGAGAGAGAGAGAGAGAGAGAGAGAGGAGAACGTACGCGATATTTGTATATTTAATTTGATTTGAAATTAAGAGAAAAAGCGGGGACGGGACACAGGATATTGGTGTTTCGTGTCCCGCAAAAGAGCGAAAAGTCACAATTTGCGTTATTCATTGGTGCAGGACGATTGGCGGGAAGAAACATTGCGTTCCTTTGTAACGTAAAAGGATTCCTCCGACCTTGAAAAAATTAGACCGGGACGCGGTCGCCTTCGCCTTCGCCGTCGCGTCGCAAACTTCCGCCCGATAACTTGCAAAAGTAGAGGACTTACCCGTGACGTACCCCGTAAGGATAACGGATCCTGCTGGCGAGTGCTGGCGGATCCGATCGCGACTACGTGGAGTACGTGGAGTACGTGGAGGACGTGGTGGTCGTACGCAAAGGATGGGCCTTCTCCTCCCTCGAAACTCGGAACTCGGGTCTCGAAACAGTCGGAACGCACGCGTCGCGCCAACAGGACGACGATCGACGATTGCGTGTTGGACGTTACTCGCCACTCGATCCGATAGCTCGGTGTCGATGACTTTACCGTGACACCGAGGATAATCCCCTCTGCCCTCTGGTCTTTTGGCCGCGCGCCCTCGATGCGAGCCGATCAGAATGATCAGATCTGATATGCCTTTTCATCAGGTGTCTTTTGGGGAACGATGCACTGTGGCCACTGTGCTGACGGTGCTGACTATAGTGACTATGCAACGCTGAACACTGTACACTGTACAGCGTACAGCGACGGCAGCACGCGCACCCGCGCGACGCGCTCTCTCCTATCCTCCTATCTCCTTTCCACTTTTCCAGTTTCCGTACGCGATGCGCGACACGCCGCACGCCGCACGGGACGCCGAATTGGCCGAATGCCGATTATGCCGATTGCCGTAATGCGCGACGACGGTTACCACCCGACACCCGACACCGTTGACCGTTCCGTCTTGCACCGATTGGTGTTTACTACTGATTGTGAGATTTGTAAGTGAGTACTCGGCTACTCGCACCTCGGTCCTCGCACCAGTGCCACCGTGCCACCACTGCCGCCGTCGTCCGTCGCTCGTAGCCGTAGCGTCGCCCCATCGCGCGTCGGCCCCCGTAACGTCGAGCGTCGAGCACGCCGGCGGCCGGCCGGACTCGGCCGGACCGAACCGAGCACCGACTGCACCGAGCCCCGACCCCGACTCCCCAGAGTCCCCAGTCCCCGTCGTCCCCGTCCGAGCCTCAAGCCCACAAGCCACATTGCGTGACCCGTAGCGCTTGGTAGCGCTCCACGCCTCGTCTCGCCTGATCAGTCTGATCACGCTGCACCGGCTGCATGGCCTGCATGCTGCATGCCAGAGACCAGACATCAGACACAATCAGGGATCGAGTCAATCGGGATGACAGGATTCGAGGATATCGAAACAGCCTGAGCAAAACAGCCCGCGGAATCGGAAATCCTTGTCGAATGTCGAGTGCAACAGTTGCGTTCAGAGCCGAGCCTATAATCATGCGGTTCTCTATTTTTTCCATAATACTCGCATCAATGATCAAACTAAAACTAGACTACTTACTTAAGAAATTCAATTTTATTTCGAAAGAACAGAAATCGCATCGATCTAGCTCTCTGTTCTCATTTCTAATCGTTAGAGCTGAAATTTACTCCAAATTCAAGTTCAAATATTCAATTTTATATTTTTTGACTGTAACGTTACACTGGTTACACAGTATATGTAAAATATGTATTTCACAAAAAATTGTCACGTAAGAGAGACAAGTTTATATGCTGATACATGTAATGTAATATTAATTAAAAAGATCCCTAGTGTAGGTGTAGGCTGTGTAGGGTGTTTGAACTTTGACCTGACAATTATTTATTACGGAAATTCATTATAGTGTCTTTACAGTAAAATTACAGTAAATGATAGCATTAATTTAACGGTCGTCAAGTTATATCAAAATTTGTGGGAAAAAAATCAGTCATAAGTAAAAAAAAAATTGATATAAAAATAAATGTATAACTGCCCCAAGTTTTCCATTTACCCATTTTCCAGTTCATTTCCACTTTCCAGGAATTCCAGGTTGAATATCTGATCTGACAACGTGTCACATGTGACAATACTGACAATATTTTTCGTTCGTTTGCTCTACCATTTCTTCAAGATCACATTGACGTACGCTCGGTTGTTGCAATTATCAGTTTTACTTGTCGCGCTCGACGAATAAATCTTGGATCGCTCCAAGACGTACGCGCAATAAGCTTCGACCAGGCACACCTCTTCATACAGGTCTTCCGTTGACATTTCGACGACGTTCGCGCCTTCATTTAATAACCATCGAAAACTCCTCGGCAGCATTTTCTCGAGTAATTCGAAATTCTTTGGCTTCACGCGGCTAAAATTGCAATGATACATCCAATAATCTTTAAAAGGTCTGAACAATCTGAGAATATTGTCCGTGGGTGAATTCGGGTTTTTATCCGAAATAAAGAGAGATTCGCCGATGATCGATTCAAGTGCTTTACAAGATTTCTCGGATTGATCCACGTCCACGCCATGTCCGCTTTCCATGTTGATCAAATTGTCAAAAACAGATGCGTTG
The DNA here is from genome assembly GCA_030770255.1 of Temnothorax ravouxi. Taxonomy (NCBI): domain Eukaryota; kingdom Metazoa; phylum Arthropoda; class Insecta; order Hymenoptera; family Formicidae; genus Temnothorax; species Temnothorax ravouxi. Next base: position 87,625 of record JASTWP010001118.1, read on the forward strand.
ATGCTCGAGTTTAAAATATCGGATATCTCTGGTAGTATATTCTCAATTTCGGAAGTATCTGCTGAAATACTTTCAGTTTCTTCCGCGTAACAATAATCACCTTTACTCGGACTTTCCACATTGAGACGAATATCATTTTGCTTAACAAATTTACCATGCACGTCTCGAACAAGTTTGCGCTTCCGTTTCTTCGTTAGCCTTAAATCTTTCAATATAGCTCTCTTTTCTGTACTCGACAGATCTGTATTGTACGCTTTACAAAACTTGAACAATGATGATTCCGATAAAGTTTGTCCAGGAACGATATCTTTTAAACATGCATCGTCATCGTCGTCATCTTTATTTTCATCATCTGCTGGACGTCGACTTGGGATTGATAATTTACCATCTGAGAGAATCTCGTTAAATATAAATTCATCAGCTGATGCAGTTGCTAACGCAGAAGTGTTTTTTTCACACGCATACGTATCTGTGATTGTATTCCGAATATCGTCGTAGTGTTGCTTTTTCTTTATATCAATTTTAATTTGACACGGTATCTTTTTATGCAGATAATCGATAAAATCTTCCTTTCTCTCAACGCATTTCACATTTTCTTCCAAAAAATCTTCTATTGCATTCGTGCCCATCAAATCTTTCACCTTGGCGATTTTAGTTTGCTCGAAAAGTGATACAGTTTTTTCAACAAAGTGAGAATTTGAATCAACGGAATCTAATTGAATACCGTATTGCGAAGTCAATTTGTAGATACTAAAATGAAAAAGAGACAATTGATTATTTACCTGTGATATTTTACATTATTTTTCAAGTCGTACTTCTCTCTCTCTCTCTCTCTCTCTTGGCGTTACTTACGATTCTAATTTCGTCAAATATCCACTTTTTGCAGACGAAAAGTCATTTCGAAGCATACTCGGAAGATCGTATAGTGGATGTTCCAACAATTGTTCAAGATACGAGTGATTTGGCGTTAATGTCGGAGAAAATTCATTTACCTCATTCAATGGTAAGTCAGTATAACTTACGTTGGTAATGCACTGTTTCATTGCATAAACAAGATCACGTGGCATCAAATGCTTATGCGTAATTATCTCGGGTTCCTCTCTGTCTGTTTTAGAAGCAGTAGAGTCCAAAAATTTAATATACAAGCTATTAACATCTGGTATGTTTGGATTATATTTTAACTTGGTAGGACAGTGCGTATTAATTAAAACGGCTCTTCTACACTCGACATATTTCTGCCACTCCCGAAAACTGAATAGCTTTGTGTTGCAGATACCTTCGTCATTAATTGCACTGGAAAAAGAAAAAAAAAACCGAGATACATTATGATGATTATAACAATACGAGGAAGAAATGATAAAATGGACACTAGCGTATCGAAAGTCGCATTACATTGCAATATAATATTATTTACAAGAGGATAACGGCACGTGCATGGAAGACGTTTCCGACGACATTCGACATACTCTTCCACGTTTTTTTCATCTAAAGCCGCACCGAAAGTCACGCAGTCGCTCATAATTACAGCGTATGGCATTTTATGCGAAGTAAAGTACACGTCCCATTCCCCAGACTTGTCAAATACAACACCCCAAAATTATGATTATATCTAGTTGACGTGTAATCGAGATTTCTCTTCAAAGCTTTTCGCAGGGAGCATCCATCTTCGATATCGTTCGCAATGACCCTTGATAAACCAAGTTTCATAATAGATTCTCCATGACCTGTTAGAGAACATCCTACATTTCGATTCGCATATGTGCTGCAACCTAATATAGAAGAGTCGCCTACGCTGCCCGCTATTTTTTTGTTTAGACCACCACTTGTAACACCTGCAGCTATAGCGTATCCGTCATAAGCTATACAGCCAACGGTACTCCCACTATCTACGTAGATGAAAATTATATTACATATCAAAATCATGTTTCGCCAATATTTTCCTTGCAAGATTAGAAGAAATGTGAAAGTAACTTTCTGAAATGTCTTATCTACAATTTAC